>PVLD010004804.1:0-104234 GCA_004027595.1 Dinomys branickii
AAATCACCAGCAAAGTAAAAAGAAAACCCACAAATTGGGAAAAAATCCTAGCTGGCTGTCCCTCAGACAAAGGACTGCTATCTAGAACATACAAAGAACTAAAAAACATGTACATGTCCAAATTCAAAGACCCAATCCAGAAATGGGCATCTGAGATGAATACACACTTCTCAGATAAAGAAATACAAATGGCAAATAAGTATATGAGAAAATGTTCCACATCCTTAGTCATTTGAGAAATGCAAATAAAAACAACATCGAGATTTCATCTCACCCCAGTAAGACTGGCCAGTATGAAAAGTCATCCAATAACAAATGCTGGCGAGGCTGTGGAGAAATAGGGACTCTATTACACTGCTGGCGGGAATGCAGACTGGTGCAACCACTGTGGAGAGCCGTTTGGAGATTTCTCAGCAAACTAGGTCTAGAGGTTCCATTCAAACCAGCTATTCCCCTTCTGGGTATTTTCCCCGAAGACCTGAAAACACCATATCACTCTGATATATGTGCACCCATGTTTATAGCAGCGCAATTTGTGATAGCTGAAATGTGGAAGCAACTCAAGTGTCCATCCACAGAAGACTGGATTAAAAAATTGTGGCATTTTTATATAATGAAATATTATTCAGCTATGAAGAAAGACAGTTTGGGGGACTTTGTAGGCAAGTGGTCAAAACTGGAGTCCATACTCATAAGTGAAATAAATCAGCGGTACATGTACAGGCAACATATTGTATCACTGGTGTAAGAACCTGAGCGTGGGAATATAAACTAAGAGACATGAAGGTAATCTGTTCAGAAACAAAGAACAGATGGGATGAGGGAAAGGAGAAAAGAAAGAGGCTAAAATGTATGTATGTATATATGTATATACATATGTGCAGGAGGGCTAACATGGTTCTACTATTGTATTATATCACTTAATGCTAAGCAATAATCGATGACGGGTTATTCGATCAGTCTTGCATGTCTGTATGTGTTATCCTGAACACACACTTCAAAGATACCAATATGCAAAGCAGCAACTATTGTTGGGTTTTTTTATTTTATTTATTTATTTTTATTTTTATTTTTATTTTTTTTGTCTTTGGTTTTTTGTTTTTTGTGTTTTTCTTTTGTTGAGATGATTGTCTGACCAATTTTGCATGTCTGTATCTGTGTTCATGTATATACACTTAGAAGATATCAATAGGTAAAGCAAAAACCATTGTTAAGTCCATGTCACCTTGTCTGTAAATCAGTTTTGATTGTACTATTTTTTACGCTAATTTGTGTCTGTTTGTTAATATGTTTTTGTGCCTTTATTTTTTTTAATTAAAAAAAAGGAGAAATAAAATATTCATAAAACAGTGAAATCTGCACGAGGAAAAGCCCATAAAGTCAATACTCTGGCAAAATTTGTCAAGAATGGAATTAAGGAGCACTGTCGTTAGGGGAAGCACGAAGCAGCTTGACCTTTTCATAATGAAACCGTGTCTACTTGCTCTGTGTGAACAATCTGGACTTGGGGTGTTAGCGTCAGTGTATCCTGAGATTTTTATCAAGAGCTCAGTTAGCTCTGGAGAGACACTCGGAATCATTGAACATATTGGTGGATCAGCACATGCCCACAAAGATGGAATATTGTGTAGGGTTTCTCCATCTAGCTTCTAACTACGTCTATAAAAGGGCAAAGAGCCACTCCTCTTCAGAACACCACCAGCTCTCCATATCATAGCTCCAGCTCTACACGTTGTGCGGGGTAGCTTGCAGGGCCTCTTCTTTCTCTTTGACTTATCCTGTGTCTTGGCAGATGATGAAAAGAATGGGGCGGACGCATCCTTATTAGGGTACTCTGAATGTAACTGTAGATTGGACCGAACCACTGACAGATCAGCTCGAGCTGGCACCGAGCTCCACGTGGTCCTCAGCAGAAGCAGCTGCAGCATTCTCTTCAAACACCCCAACCGCCAGCCTCGGATGAGACTCCCAGGGCCAACTGAGGCAGGCACTAGGTAGATTTCACAGTAATCAGCTGCCACTCTGGACTTTCAGTGAAGCACTTTGCAGCACTGTGCTTGGTTCTTAGCTGGGTGGCAGGAGGACGCAGAATGCGTTCTTTTGCATCTTCCATTTTTTTCTCAGTATCTTCAGCGGTGCAGATGAAGCCAGAGGTGAATGGTGAGCAACAGATTGACCTAACTAATTGTCCATAAGATGTATTCATGATCATCTGATAATCAAAAATGGGAATTAGGCCACCAATCACATTAAATTCATGCTGCCTTGGCAAGAATTGTTAAATTAACCTTAAAAGCAATACTAATCCCTTGGTAACTCACCAGGAAGACTTGCATTTCCTGTCTCTGGCTGTTACCATCCTTCTGCCTCTGTTGAATCTCTGCACACTCTCTCTCTTTCTCTCCATCCCTACCTCTTTGTCTGTGTCTTCTCTGTCACGCCACCTTCCCCTGCCTTGCTTTCTGTGTTTGTGTGATTCCTCCGGAATTGTACTCCGATCCTGCGTGCTGCCTAGGGGTTTATATCACTGGCATCATGGGTTCCTTTGATAAAAAGATGCCAGTAGGTTCTTCACCAAAGTAGGACATACTCTCAGGATTAAACTATTGCTAGCAATAAAATGAGCCTCCAACATCATTTTCTTTTATTGCTCCCTAAAAACCGAGGGAAATAAACAATCATCTAGAATGAATTTTTGTGTCAAAAGATAAAGATGTTGACCAACCAATCAATCACACAGCCTTTCCATTTCTTTCCAGCAATATTTCTTCATGCCAAATTTTCTTTTGCTTTCTTTGGAAAGGTGGAAGTTAGCACGCTGCCAAGAGCAGATATTGCTTCCCACTCAGGGGAGAGAACTTTCTTGCGCTACACACATGCCATATTTAAAAATAATAAGAAAAAAAATTGTTTTACTTACCTTCTAAACTTTATGAATGGACCCATTATATGTCTAATTCTATGCTTTCTTAAAAACATATTTGTAATGAACTATTTTATGCCCCTTAAATAATTTAAAATCCCAAAGACGCAGTTTTCAGCAAGTCCTAGCCTGTGCATTGGTATGTGCTGTACATATTAGACTGCACTCCCTCTACCTATGGGCCACAGATACATTTCAGTGTCTTGATATTTTTGACAGTGTTTTGAAAGAGCTATTTATTATCATGGAGTCACCTCACCAGTAAATATTTATAGGCAGTTTTATTTCCAGGTTAGGATTCTAATGTTGGATCCAACAGTACCTAAAAAAAGGCCTCGCTGCTCTGCTGTTTTAGCTTTTTGATAGAGAGCATGTTTATGGCATGGCTGTGGGAGGGTTCTTCTTTAATAATTTATGAAATTACCTGCAGTAAAATCTTCACCTGTTCTTTGTTTTCTTAGTGCCACAAAATTGGAATTACACATAAAACCTTTCCTCCAGGAGATTTATGGCTACCACAGAAAGAAAATCTCCACTTAAATTTTTATGAAACATCAAAATTATGGTCTGCTTTAGCAAAAACAATACAAAGGAGCCTTCATTGGATGAGAGCATTTCCAATATTTGGAGACATCATTCTTTATCTCTCATTTAATCTTTATTGTCCTGTGGCAGCTTCTTTTCAGGTTTCATTGATTCCCCTGTGTGTACATGCAGTGTGCTAATTTGTCTTTCCTTACAGGAAGTTCCAAGTGCCAACCACAAGGGATGGTGGACAGCTCTTTCAGAGAGCAGTGCTTTTCACAGCTGAATTTGAAGTTGTCATAGGAAAGGAGTGAGGTCCATTCCCCAGGACTAACAGAGGGCAACAAAGGGGCCCACGGTGGCCCCGGTGTAGCTCTAATGGAGAAGCCCAAACACTGTCCTTCACTGTGATTCAGCTTTAAATCTCTCCTTATTGAATTATGTTTTAATAAAGGGTTTATATAACATCCACAGAGCAGTTATCAATTAATTACCCATGGAAATAGGGGATGTTACACAGTGGTAGTTATTATACCCAAGCCATTAGACATATGTTACATAAAAGACGCAGTCACCTTGAAATTATATTGGCAAGGCTGCCTTTTTCCTATAGAATATTATATATTGTAATGTGAAAATTGAGTTAAAAACCTATTAGGATATGGGAATGGCATGTTCCAAATGGTTTAAGGCAGGCTTATACACATTTCCAGGACACTTAGCAGAATTTTAGAAATTGTGCTCACTCTTTGAGAAGTTTCTTATGTTCCTTGGGCACTCCTGCCTCATGTGGGTTGTGGCATTACATGTAGACAGCAAATAGACAGCACACTGAGAACCCCTCAGATTCACCTGTGAGTTAATCTAGAATGGGCCACAGACACTACCTCAGAGTGGCGGAGGTGTGTGTTTCTCCCAGGAATGGAGTCCTAGGTGCTGACAGATATGCTCCAACATACCAGCACCCAGAGTAAAGGTCAGCAGGACACAAGTGAATGACAGGAATACAGAAGGATTGTACTTAGACCCAGGATGGCTTAAACACTGTGGGATGAGGGAGATCTTCCAGGTCCCAGATGGTGGCAACAAACATGGAGAATGGCAGTGCTGTGGGCCAGGATGACAGAGAGGAGACCTTGCCAGGGTCAAATCAGCGAGAAAAGGACCAAGAGTTCTAACATAATCGTCCTTCCCTACACCTGTCCCAAGGACCACTGAAACCTTCAGCTTTCAGACAGTTAGTCACCTTTGGGACAAAAGCTGAGCTGATCATTTGGGGGCTTACATATTGTTGCAAGTTTGCGTTATTTTAAAAGTTACCAAGCATAAAAACTCCTTTCTTGGCAAGCTGAAGAAATTACAGAGTTGTGTTAGCTGTTTTTGAAACTATAATCTAAAATATCAGAAAATCAAAGTCATTACTTTGAGGCATCACACTACATTGATTTCTAGAAAAATTACCTCTGCAGTTATGGTTAATTTAAAAACACCTCAAACCTGTTTTCATTTAAATGCTCATTAAACAAATTTGAACAAAATCTAAATCCAAAATGTACCTAAATACCTTGCAACTATAAAAACAACAATAATATATTCATTCATTCAGCCTTCATTTCTGATGGATCCATTCCCACACAGGCGTTACTAGGGAAAGATAGACAACGCACCCAGCCCTGCCCTCAGCAAATCAAGGAAGACCAGAATGAAAAGGAGCAATCACAATCCAACTCATAAGGTGGACGAGGAAGAGCCCATAGAAAGGTTGTGAATATCTCAATGCTTGAGGCTTAATTCTGCAACCACAAAATTCTGGCCAGGAAAGATGCTTAGAACAGACTGGATGACAATCCAGAGGGAGGAGATTAGGAAAGCAATTTTCCCTGGAGGAGACCCACAAATCACACTGTAAGCCCCTGGCAAGTGTTCTCCCTTCCTAAAAGTGGTCCCCAAAGGCACCTGCCATGGTTGTGCTTCCTGTATCTGAAGGTGTTTAGGAGATGGAAGCAACTCTCCCTTGCTGACCAGCTGAAATTTTGTCTGAAAAAAATCTACCGACTCTAACTTGGGGATAAATATGCAAGATTCTATGAAGCCAGAAATGCCACAGATTTTGTAGGAGAAACTTTTCATCCAAGACCTAATTTCTGCTTTTGGAATTTTGGGTATCAAGTGCTGTCAACATTGGCTTCAGTGAAAATTCAGCTAGGTTTACATGATTCATTTTTAAATGAACTACAATTGACCTATTAAACGTGAAGGATCATTACACTTGACAATGAAATGAATCTGCCGAGTAGAGTGTTCTGAAGGTAAAAACACAAATTTAGTCACATAGGTTAACTGCCACATGACAGTAATCCCTAATGTCCAACAATAGTACTGGCTCATCTATGAGAGTCTTCTAAAAAATACCTGGGCGCTAGGATGGTGGGATACTTTAGGTACTTTAATCACATGGAGAGGTGGTCTGAAACAGCCTGGATTATCAATGACAAAATTGCACAAGTTTGTACAGTCCTAAATCCAACATTTGAGACTTGTATAGGGTTCTTTGGGAGAGGGAAAGGACCAATGGATGGATGCATGGATGGATGGGGAGAGATGATAGGAGATAGGTAGCTGGTAGACAGGTAGATAGATGATGGATAGATAGATAGATCATAGACAGCTAGATAGATAATTTGGGTAAATAGATGCATGTGATTGTGGAGGCTGATATGTCAGTGACAGGGAGCTGCATGCTGCAGACAGTGAGATTCCGGTAGTGTGGTTCAATTCAAGTCCGAAAGCCTAAGAACCAGTGAAGCCAGTGGTGTAAATTCCAGCCTGAGACCACAGGCCTGATGACCCAGGAGATGACTTGTGTCAGTCCTGAAGCCCGAAGATCCCAGAGCCTGGGGTGCTCTCCCTATGGGCAAGAGAAGGGCATCTCAGCTTTCTTGGCTTTTCACATCTATGCAGGCCCTGGCCAACTGGATGCTGCATGCTCACATTGAGGGCAGATCTCCCTGCTCCTCAGTGGTGCCCGTGCCAGTTTCCTCTACCAACACACTCACAGACACACCCAGAAAAAATGCTCTTTTGATATTGCTTAATCTAGGCACACTGACACCTAAAAATTAACTCTCATAATCCTCTATTTTGAGATATAAGCCTTCTCTATTTTGAGATATAAACCTTGTCCAAAAAATGATACCAACCACTTCCAAATGTCAATTTTAAAATATGATTTTAGAACTGTCTTTTTAAAGAGAATTTTTTCATTCTACTAGAAAATAAAGAATATCCACTAATTTACTCTTCTTCTCCTGTACATATAGTATTTATCAGTGTGTGGCAGTCACATAATCTGGGATGACCAGAAAACGACAGGAACACTCAGAGCTGGATAATATTCCGAGGCTGCCCTGAATGGCTGGTCTACTTTTACCTATGATATTTAACAAAGACTTGGAAGATTCAAGGAAATTAGAGCATATGTGGAAATGGAAAAATAATCAATATAAAAAATTAGAAAATGTCAAGAAAGCACAATTCAAGTTGATAATACAGCTAAATAATTCAATTACCAAAGAAACCTATAGAGTCCCCTTTTTTTGAGACAGGGTCTTGATATATAGTTCAGACTGGCTTTGAGCTCACTATATAATGCAGGCTGCCTCTGAACTTGCAGTATTCCTCCTGCCTCAGCCTCTGGAGTGCTGGGATCATAGGTGTGCACCAACATACCCAATGTTAACCCATACACTTCCAACACATTATTCAGTTTCAGGTTATTCTTTGAGTTTATTGAATAATTGTCAAATTTGTACTTCTTTTGGTTCACATAATAATGGTTTGACATTAATTGTAAATTTTAAAGCTTTGTTTTCATTTCTTTTTTTTTTTTTTTTTTTTTTTTTTTTTTTTTTTTTTTTTTTGCACCAAGAATCAAATTCAAGACCTTGCACTTGCCAGGCAGGTGCTGGTGCTGCTGCGCTATATCCTCAGCCTCAAAGCCTTACTTTAAAGAAAATGTAAATACATCTTTTTGTTCTCCTGTTCAACTATAAATACATTATCAGTTTGCAAATAAAAGTACCCATTCCTTTATTCTACACTTAAAAGGCATGATTAGGAAAGAAATTCAAACCAGCTGAAGATAGTCACGTCGCTTTTCTAAATGTTATGTCGATAATATTTTGTGTGTACTAACTAGACAATAGAGTCATTCTTCTTGGCCTATTGTTACGATTGCTCGGTTTTGACAGCATATTTTGTTCTGTGTGCTACTCATTTAGACTGTAACATGAACAGTTAGTTGTCAGAACTGAAAGGGTAATTGCCACTAGACATCTGTGAACATGAATTAATATATTTTATAACGTAAGGGAGAAAATTCTTTCCAAATCTCTTGTTTTCATGTACTTCTATGGTCATTGTGTTAGTTTTTAGGGTAATTCTAACAAATTCGCAAACTTGATGGCTTAAAATAACAGCCATTTATTCTCTCCCATAGAAGGGCAGAAGCCCGAAAGCTAGAGGTTGGCAGAGCCAGGCTTCCCTTTCTGGCTTTCCGGGAGAATCCTTCTTTGTCTTTTCCAGCTTTCGCCTTTTGGCTTCCTGTGACTGTTACGTTCCGTGGCCACGTCACTCCAATCTTTGCGTCTGTCTGAGCTCGGCTTTGTCTCTGTGCATCTCTCCCTTGTATCTCATAAGGACATTTGTCATTGGACTTAGGGTCCCCTTGGCCAATTCAAGATGATCAAATTTTTAGATCTTTGACTTAATTACATCTTCAAGGAAGTAATTTTTCCAAATAACGTCATGTGCACCGGTTCCGGGGCGTGGAAAGAAGACGTATCTGGGGGAGGGGCATCAGCAACACGCTCTAGTCATCTCCCAACCTTCCCACTCTCCACCCTGAAGTCATTCTGTACCCTTGCCGCACATTCTGAGTCACTGATCCCATTGCAAAGTCCTAGTCACAGTGACCTTGTGCCTGGGAAGAAAAGCTCTTCTGTTCTTCTCAGTCTTGAGAAAGAAACAGAATGTCAGACTCTGATATCCTCAGACAACGATTATTGCTGATTTCCCCCTTGGCACAGTTTCTACTTAGGAGTTTTACCAACTAACTGTATCTCTCTACGGAAACTGCAACAGCAACTACCAAAACCACATCTATGTTTCTCTGTCTGCCTGGAAAACAACTTTCTCTATTAGGTTGGCTCAACAGGCTCTTGTTTTATTTATTTGCTTTCTTTTTTCTTCTTACGTCTGGGCTTTGCTCAGGAATCAGAAACCCATCGCTGTCCTGGGACACTTTCCAGGGCTGACTGTTATCACTTTGAATAAGAATGTATTTTTGGGGGAAAACTACTTGTTGAGACCTTTGTTCAATTTGAGAATTTTTTATGAGGATAAAATAGACAAAATGGAGAGTTCAATATTTTTTCACTCCTATAATCCAGAAAGACTTTAATGACCTCTGTATGTTAGTAAAATTTGAGGGTGGCTTTCATTTTGAAGGAATAGTAATTAAAATGCAGATTAGGTGAGGGAAGTCCCATCTGCCAATGCCATAGTGACCAAAATTTTACCATTCCTCTCTTGCTCCCTGGCCAGCTATCCAACATAGCCAAAGACGGTGGACCAGTGAACTTCCATATTTAAGAATTAATATTTCACTTGTAATCCCAGTACTCTGGGAGGGTGAAGCAGAAGGATCACAAATTTGAATGCAAAATAACAAAAACAAATGTAAGCAAAAAGGACTAGGGGTGTAGTTGAGTATGAAGCCCCTGGGTTTGATCTCCAGTCCTTAAAAAAGAAAACGTCTTACAACTGCTGATATTAAGTGAATTTCAGCACATTTATGATAGGAGAGTAATATATCCTGTCTCGGTGCAGAGGAAGGCAAAGGCCTCAAAGTGGCACATTGCTAGACCTCGCCCTAGGCATTCCCCCTTAGGCTGGTGATGATTTGTATCTTGTTTGCTGTAATAAAATAGTAGTAGAAACATTTACCTGAGTTCTGTAAGTTGGTTCATGAATTACTGAACTGAGGTTTAGGAGACCCCATGCATTTGTAGACAGTTTATCGCAAGCACCTGGATTCCCAGGCTTGCAGCTACTGTAAGGGTTATTTTGTGTCCCTAAGCTGTGAAGCTCAGCCCATCTCCACAGAGTTGGGGTTGAAAGCCAGTGGCAACCCCCAATTCACTTCCTGTTTCCAGGTATGCTGTGTGGCGTGCTGGTCTTCTATTGCTGTTGACACGAATTAAAATCAACACAAATTTATTATCCCACGCTTTTGGAGATGAGAAATTAGAAGTGGAATAATAAGCGTCGCATTCCTTCTGGGGCCTCAAAGGATAGAGTACATCCCCTTTTCCTTTCGAGCTTCTGGAGGACTTCCCTCCGTCCTGCGCTCGAGGCGCCAGCTGTGGTCTTCCTGTGTCCTCCTCCCGCTGCTTTTACGAGCACCTCCCACCTCTCCCTTTGTCTCTTCTGCTGCCCTCTTGTGGGGGTTTCATGATTGCACTGAGTGTGCCCAGCCGTCTCCCTACCCTAAGATCCTGACCTTAATGCCTACAGAGTCTGGGTCTCTTTTGCCAGACAGACTAGCATAGTCACCAAGGTTCAGATGTAAGTGTGCTGGGAAACTCCTGCCCCACCTCATGGCCCAGGGGCTGAAGGCTCAGAGCAATGGCTCCGCTAGGTTTCTGTTCAAAGTCAACTTCCTACTCTTCAAATCCTTTCTACAGGCACAAGTATATTTTGCTAAATGTAACTGGTTTCTCTCCACATAGGCCTTTTTCATTAAAATTTAATGATTACTATCCTTAGGGATGTCTTTATTTAATTCTTCTTTTTATTTCCACTGACATACCTATTATTATTAACGCAGATCTCTTCCATTCAAAGTTTATATCTGAGAATGGAGAAGTGGATTCTAAATTCTATTGCTGCCTTCATTATATCGTTCTTCAAATGGGTTCTGATCCTAGCACCCTCATTTTTCTCAGCAGGAATCGAGCAGGGTGGCACCAGTGGGGGAGCAAGCACGTGCAGGAACTGGCTGTAGCAGAGTTACAGGTTGTGTGCTCTCGGTGAAGCCAGTCTCTCTAAGTTCAGTTCCGTGTTCACATAAGGATGATAACGGCATTGCTACAATAACATGAATTAGACTGCAGTGAGGACAGACACCACCTCAGCAGGACACAGTGAGCCTTCTGCCGTCACCTCCATCTGCACTGCACACCCAGAGGGGGGCCACCTGCTCTTTGAGAACTCATTTACACAAGACTTGGCACTGAGCTTCAACCGAGACCTGTATCCAGCACGTGGATGCTGTCATAGGCCTGAGCCCCATGTCGACGTTGACTGGCTCCTAGAAACCATACAGGTCCTCATTGCCTGGCTGTACTGGAAGAGTGACATACTATGTGAGAGGAAGGCTTTCTCCTGACCTTCGCTCTATGAACTTTATTTCTCTATCCCTTCGGCCAGCGTGACACCCGCCTGGAAAGATGAAATCTCCCCAAGAAAGGATATCCGTCCTACTGCTCTCCCCTCTCTAGCACCTGGTAGAACGTGGTACACATATTCATCTCTCCATAAATACTTGATAAGTTAAGTGAGTAAACTAATAAATTCCCTGCTCTCACTTGTTTTTTCATTTGGCCTTTTGCTCAGCCTCCATTCTCCCTTGGTATTTGTCCTTGCTTAACTAAAGTAATCATTTAAGGGCTAGTCCGGTAACTACCCCAGGCTGGTCCTTTGGGTAAGGGTTTTCTTACCATTTCACAATATCTGTCCTACCTGCTTCTTTTTTACTTATTTGGGGCTTACTTTGTGTTTTTCATGACCTTTCCACCTGTGTTAAATATTCACTGACAATCCAAGGGCAGAAAATGTGTCATCTACTTCTACCAATAGTGCTACTATGTGCCTGACTTCACATAGTAGTACTTCATAAATATCTTTTCCATTGGCCTTCCCTTGCTTCAAGAACTTTATGAATGGGCTGGGGATATAGCTCAGTGGCATAAGAGCCTTCCTGGCAAGCAAGAGGTCCTGAGTTTGATTCCCAGTACCAAAAAAACCCAAACTTTATGAAATATGTGTACAGGAATAAGGAGAGAACGGTAACTCACATGGTATATGTATGTATGAATATGCCAAATAAACACCACTATTTTATACAGCTAATATGCATTTATAAAAATGAAAAAAATTTGCCCATGATTACAGTTATACTTTCAACTAGTTTTAGCATTTGGACTGAATTGGCAAAGTTTTTCAACTCAATTCCTTTCTAAGACAATACGCTGACTCATATACTAAGATGATTATATATAATTCCAATGCAGTTCATATGAGTAGCTTGGAACCATGAAGTGGTGTGTGTTGGTGGCCACCAAAATGTTGTTAGTTCACCCCAACGTTTGATGGCACTCTCAGTTCACATTTTTATAGTGTTTTTGCCTCAAGTTTTTGGGATTCCTCACTGCTTCTTTAGTAAAATACTCACTCCAAGGTGTGTATAGGGGCTGAATTGTTATAGCACATAGCAAACTGCGTTAATGGGAGTCAGCGAGGAATTTAATTATTCTCCCCATTTCCAAAGGCAATGATGTATCACATTAATACTTTTCCTGCATGCTAGCAGCTGAAAGTGAAATAATGTCCTAGTCCCCAGGGTGTTGGCAAAGGTGTTGTAAATTACACCCCTGCACCTTTCAGGGGAAGAGCTGTTCTTTCCTGAAGTGGCCTGTCCCCACACATCACAGACTGAATGGCAGAGGCTTACAGAAATGAAGAAGATGATGTGTTATCCAAAATTACTCGGGGAATCATTTTTAAGTTTGGGGATTTTTTTTCTAAATGAGCTCAATTCTGCAGGGTTGATGGTCCTAACCCGATCTTCTCTGAGCATACTTTTTGTTTGCATGTTCAATTTGAGTAGCATTCCCCAAATCTCTCAAATCCTAAAAATAGTATACCTTCAACTTTTTCATACAGCTCTTTAATTTATGATGGAGCCAGGCCCCAATAAAGAAAATCATGAACTGGAAATATTAGGTTGAAGATGCATGTAGTACACCTAACTACTGAGTAGCTTAGCTTAGCAACCCCATACACTGTAGAGTTGGCTGTTTACCCTGTTGACCTTGGAGCTACCAGGAAGCTGTGACTCACTAGCCACCAGCTTGTGAGAGAACACTACTGCATAGGGTGAGACCAGGAAAAAAATAAAAATTTTATAGTATGGTCTCTAAATTTGAAAATTTTAAGTCAAATCTCTGAGAATGAAGCTGACCCATATTGTGATTGGGCAAATTAACATTTAATCTCCAAAGCACAGGAGTCTGGAGTGGTTCTCAATGGTGTGTGACTACAGCCAGTACTTCTGTGTCACCCCTGGGCAGTGTGGATGAGATAGACTCAAGTGATCCCATGATTCTCCCCACGCGATCCATTTCACCCTAGTTCTCAGCAGGCTGTGTTACATGACCTTCTGCAAAACAGGTTCTGAGTGTTAGTTATGCCAACAGAAGTCAACCCTGTGGCTCAATATGCTCTGATGGTCACCAGGTAAAATTGCTAGAGTGATAAAAATTTGTACAAATAAAAATTTCCCCTAATTCAACGTTTTATAGGTCAATACTCTCAAGTCTTAAAATCCAGTGAAAAGAGAGATTTTCTTTAGTATAGGAGAGTGAAAAGCAGGGAAGGAGAGAAGAGAGGGAGAGAAGAAAACAACAAGGGGGAGAGCGTTAATTCAGAGCTGTTCAAATTAAGTCAATTCTGGCAGTTGAGATTATGTATCAGTTTATTTTCCTTTTACTCACCATTGATTATTTTCTGTATAACTGTGCATAATTTATAAGCTTACAATTAACTATATGAGAATCTAGTCTACATAGAAATAAACCCAGTGCCAGGATTCTGATACATTTTGCCAAATTCCCAAGATCTGTATTTGCTTATTTGTTCAAAAAATAGTTACTGATTTCTTTAGTTTCTTTTCTATGAAAAATGATGAAAATTAAGCTGAATTTTTTCCATGTTATTTATTTCATTAATCTCTCTAGACACATTAACCTTACATGCCAGATATGCAATGATTGTTCAGTTGCTTTTAAGCTATAAGAGCAGCAGAATAATTCTTTCTTTTCATGAAGATAATACTATGGCTACTTATGGCTGTCAAAGATTGAGGTGTTAAGTAAAAGACAAAATATTAGTATTATTGTCATGCTGGCTTTTGTCTTTTTGTTGATGCTTGCTGTTCATTTTGTTTGTTTTGGGCTTGCCTTTTTGATTATCAAAGAACTGGAATTTTTTTGGTGATTTATAAATTAATCTAACAGAAAGGAAGCTGAACACACTGGTAGAGGAAGATTATGCTTCTATTCCTGGATCGGAATCCAGCTCTACCACCCAGGCCCGAGTGGCTGTGGGAAGGTAATTTAACACCTCAGTTGTCTTTATTTCTCCATCAGTAGAACAGGAATGAGAGCTGCCTTTCCTGCTGCTCAGGGATCTAATAAAAGGACAATGGATAATAAGTGTGCAAATGTCCATCTCAACCCATCACCTCTGCCCTAGACAATGAGGGAAGAGAAAGGATGCCGGGAAAATCATGCAAACATCATTGTTCACTTCAGAAAACACACACACATGATTTTTAGTCCTATGGCTTCACCCAATCTTAAGAAAGCTGGTAAGCACAGCCTTCACCAGTGCTGGAAAGAGAGAACTTTATATTGAAAAGCACTGAGGTGTTCACCACATCTATGAGGCAGCTTTTGCTTGTAATGTTTTGTGCTAGAACAAATGTATTTACAAGAGATTTAACAAAATCAAAACGTGAAATGTTAATCAGAGTTCATTGTACCATGAACTATGTGTTGCAAGAGTGAGGGTGACTGGATTCCCGGTAGAACTGCATGTCATTGTGCAAGTCACTTCAGTCCTACAGGCCTCGGTTTCTTAATTTATACATAGGATGTGGGAGTTCATTGGATATCAGTGAGCTCTCTTTCCACATTTTCAAATAATAATTCTGGCCTCAATGGTACTGGGAAAATGGAAGCCCGATGAAAGAGATGGCCCTGGGTTTATGTACGATCCTCTACTGCCATCTCGCAGACGGTACTGCAGCACTGTGAGCCCAAGCTTGGAGCTGGAGAACGCTGATCGCATCAGGACTGAGGATGCTGGGGTCGCACCTGCTGGAGCTTCTTGCTGCGCCAGAGTAAGTGACTGAGTGTCAAAGAAAGTTAGTGCATGACTCCTAACACAGAAAACGGTGCACTAAATTTTGTCATTTTCCCCACTGTTTTATGATCATTACCTGTTGAGAGAGGAGTGATTAAGCAGTGAGTGTTAGCTTTACTTGCAGAGTTAGAAGAAGCAGTGCACGCTGCTGGAACAGTGCCTGCTCTATGATTAGCTAATGAAGCAGAGGGGAGAGGGCAGGTGAAGAGAAAAGGCCAGCAACCCAAAGCAGGACACAGGGGGAACCATTATATTCCCAGTGGGATGACAGGGCAGACTCAGTGGGTGCAGTTACTTGAGACTTGCGTGATTGTCCTCTTTCATTACGATTGTTAATCTTTTCTCTTTGCCCAGTCTCTGACCTTGAAAGAATCCTTTTAGGAATCCTGTGGCTCAAACTTGGTACCACTGAAACAAAATATACACAGCCAGCATATGGCCATTCTGCACAAAGCCTTAGTCTGACTCCTAGCACCAGTATTACAACATGGTACCCACTGCAGTACTTATTAACAGTGTATTTAGCTCCATTGTGCTGGACTTATGCTTTTCTGAGTGAGTTAAATGGAATCAGTTCCTATTGTCTACATGCCTACATTTCAGACCACACAATATTAATGCAGTCAAAACAGAATTATCCAAACTGGGTGATATTAGAGAAAAAGTAAGTCTATTTTAAATAAGTACTGATGCTGTTTTGAGTTCAGTGATCATGATTTTTGTGATGTGAACAAGCAGCACATTAGAACAAAGGAGGGATTCAGTATCACACACATGTAGTAGTGATGGCTTTTGGAAAAAGGGAAAATTAAAGAGATCTTTGAAGGCTATAAGCTAAGGTATTTGACAAATCCAGGCAAAGGAAACACTCTAGACAGGGAGGGGAAGAAAAAAGGTGTGCAATTAGAAGAAAATTAAGGTGTCTCCAGAATGAAAGGCATAAAATTGAAGTGAGTGGTAAGATTAATAGAGAAGGAGAGAGAAGAATGAAAGCAGAGATCAGGATGCCAAGAATTATGATCAGAAGACCATGCAAGACAGTAGGTCTTAACACTTCTCTCACCTGACCAATCGGTATGGTGCTATTTCCTTGTATGTAGAGTTGAAAATACTGATTCTCAAATTTCTCCTTTTCCTCTACTTTCTTGGAAGCTACGAGTATTGAATTCCTGTAAATAGTATTTTTGTCATTTGAATGTTAGGTTACACTCCAAAAAAAACAATTGCCTCCTAGTCTTCAACTTTATCCTACTGATCTGGGTCCACTTCCTGCTTGATTCATTCAATGAAGGGGCGGGTGTTGAACTAATCTATTATCTGCACTGCCCAAGTTTATTTGAAACTCTCTGTGTTGTTTAATCACACATTCAAAATTTCAAAATCTGCCTTGCTGTGGTTTTCATGTACTAAAAGTTTTTGGCAGGATATTTGAAATCATGACCCAAGTTTTTGGCAGGATATTTGAAATCTAAATAAACAAATTAAAAACTTATGAAAGTTAACAATCAGGATAATCAACGCATTTCAGAAATTATGATTAACTATGCGTGAGCATTAGTCATAATAGGCAATCCTCCTTTTAAAAATTAAATTTATAAGAGGAGATATCCTCAGTATCTTTCCCTTTTGGACAATTAGCAATCAAGTTCAGTTAATTCTTCCTCTACAGTCTCTCAAAGTAAGTCCTTTCTTATCGCTATTCCTCTTTCTTGCTTAATATCTAAAGCATTTTAGAGTCTCAAAACTATGGTTTTCATCTCCAGCACTTACCACTGAGATAAGAACTATGTGTAATGCCATGAGCACAACTAGGACTGGTCATTCCTCATCTCAGAAATGCACAAGACCTATCTAGAATGAAATACAAACATTTACGGGGTCCTAAAGGTGTTCACTATATCTTCAGGGTGTTTTCCAACTTGATTGGCTTTCTCTCTCTTCCTGTTTCCATGAACTGCACCTTTCAGTGCCTTAATGTCTTCATTTTAGAGACAGATAATAATTGTTCCTCTTTTGCAGAAATACATACATATTCATATTCCCCTAACTCTAATCTGTATTTGTGCTAGTGTGCCATGTCTTAATTGCTGTGGTGTCTCCTAAGACCCGTCTGAGTTAAGCATTTTTCACACTGTAATCTCATTTCATCTGTTTTACTGTATTTCTGAGAGAATATCTACCTTTTGTAGACCCCAAAGAGTGTTCTTTTAGAGGAGCAAATAACTTGCTCCATTCACCTGATCTTGTAAAAAATCAAGTGCAATGTGTAAGTGGACCTGGTAACAGTGGAGGAATATTTGAGTCGAGAGCATGAGAGCAGGTTTTCTCAAGCAGTGAGATCCATTTAAAACATGCTTTTATATTGCATAAAGTCTGGATTTGAAATCACAGTTCTAAAGGGGTCCTTGAGAAAGATTTTAGCAGAGAGTTTCTAGCCTAAAACAGAGCCGCCTGAGATAGAAGAAAATCTCTTCTGTTTTAAAATATCATGTAGAAAGATTTTCAAACCACCTTTCATATCTTAGGGCAAAAATCTGTGTTTCACAATCTCCAAAATAACTTTGCCATCATCTAAATCCCCCTGTGCTATCTACCTCGTTTTCCTTCTCTCTGATCATTTGAAAAAAAAAAGTACCATTTGCTATTATAATAATTCTACTTTTACAATTTTAAGCATATCTTTGTCTTAGATGGAATAAATGAATTTACTGTGTAGGTCTTAACAATCTAAGGGTCTTTTCACTGAACCTATCCCTAAGTTTCCCACATAAATTTGTGAAAGCTAAGACAGCACGGAGCACTCTGGTTTTGCTATGGATAAATTTTGTATAAATAGTAGCTCAGGTGTTTTAGGTAAGACATCCTGTAATGAGGTTGGAATTGTCTGTTTCACTAAATGAGCAGATGTCCTTGATAATAATTTATATCTCTTTTTTATTGGTACATGTACACAGCACATAATTATTATGGTTGAGACATTGTGTCAGTTGGGGAGTCTAGAGTTTTGGTTGAGTGATTCAGCAGGAAGCCAGGGTGCTTACTTTGTATACATCCTGAGCCTGTGGAAGAGGAGGGCATGGAGACTGTGTGAGAGCTACACCCCCCTGGGTGGGGGTAGGCTGTTTACAATGTAAGGGAAGGAAAGAGACTGCTTGAACACCTTTCCTCCCTTTTGCTGGTTGTTTTTCTGTGCTCTGCTGCCATGAACATTTGCCCTCTGCCATGTGCCACTGGGCCCCTGAGCCATCCAAGAATGGACTGAAACCTCCACAAACTGTCAGCTAAATAAACCTTTCCTTCTTTCATTTTGGGAGTTGGGTATTTTGTATCAGCAATGAGAGAAAAGCAACCAAGACAATAATGATTACAGTTATTGTGAGGACTTGGTACATGACGTAATACATTTTAAATCTTTCTCCTTCCCTCCCTCCCTCCCTCCCCTCCCTATGCATTGTTGATCCTTTTCCTTTTTGCAAAAGCTGTGTTTTTACCATTTTTCCATTCCTTTTCCTCTATCTCTTCTTCCCCATCCATTTAAAAAGGCCTCACTACTGCCTGTTGTAAATGTCGTCTTTTGCTCTTTGTTTATATACATATAGACACATCTCTTTTTAATTTCTCAAAATGTATTCATACACAGTGGAGTACTACTCAGCCAGGAAGAAAGATAAACGTGAGGTATTCATAGGTCAACTGGTGCAACCTGGGACCATAATGCTAAGTGAAATAAGGCAAACACACAAGCTTAAATATCACTTCATTTCTCTTACCTGAGAAACTAAAAATTTATATCCCTTTGATAGTAGACTTGAATATATCTTAGTATTTTTTAGATATTGTTTAGTATTGTTCATTATTTGTATTTCTTTTTGTACATTAATTTCTCATAGAGAACATGGCCTGCTTTAGAAAAAGAAATATTTTTCTTTGGTCGCTTGGCATGTTTTGTACTAGTGGTAAATAAATAAAATCAAAATTTTTTATTTAGATAATTGACACTGTCAAAAAATTTTATTTAGATAATTGATGCTGTGTATTAAATAAGGGATTAGGCAAGTCTATATAATGTTAGAAAAATTGTGCTTGAATATATGACATAAAATTGAGCATTAGTTGATTATTTTTAGGGCCAGGAATACAGCTTAGCAGCATGGCACACACCTAGCAAGCACAAGGTTGCAAGTTCAATTCCTGGTACTAAAATATATATATATATATATATATATATATATATATATATAATTTTTAAGTGTATCATTCAGAGGTATTCACATTGTTGTACATCCATTCATCTCCAGAATTTTTGCCACTGTCAGATAGTGAAACAAAAAATAGTTTAATAAGAAAGAATGCTGACATTTTCTCTCCTTGTTCTATATCATTTATCTTACCATGCTACTACATTGGTTTCCTAATTTATTCAGTAAGATGTATGAATATCAGGGGCCCTAACCATCTACCTTCCTAGAAGCCATCTTTTGAGTCCCCCACCTAGTAGGCAGATTAATATGCATAGTTCCTAGCTAGAATGACAATAACTAATAGAAATTCTTCCCACATAGCTCCTACCATGGCTTGTATCTAGATGTCCCCTCAAACCCTCATGCAGTCATAGGTGGAGTTTTGGGAGATGGCTGGATCTAGGGTTTATGATGCTGGGATTAAGGATGTGATGCTGGGAATGATTCATGGTGCAATGTCAGAATTAAGGGTGTTCCACCCTGGATGTGAGTCCTACCTACCCTAAGGGAGCATACCCTGGATAGAATATGAAGAACAGAAAGAGGGACGCTGCTGTTACTGCTTGTCAGTTCCCGCTCCTTCACAATTCACTGTTTTACTGTCTCCTACCTGCTATGGACTATTTCTTTTCTGCAACACCCCTCTATTATGTGCACTGCCTTGGATGCAGCCGACCATGGACTGAACCCTCTACAAACTGTGAGCATTAATGTGAGTGTTAATCTACAATTAACCTTTCCTCCTTTAAATTTGGGTGTCAGGTATTTTGGTTCAGCAACAATAAAAGTAACTAAGACAGCTCCCTTGGATGGAGGCAAGATCAAGCAATACCGAGGGTTCTGGTGTTTCAGTTTGAAGAGGTTCATGAAAAGGGAATCACCATGATATACCATTGCTGAAGCTGTTCTTGACCTTGGTCACAAACAGCCCTTAACATATGGACACTGTCTCTCTCAAAATGCAATATGCTGTTTTTATTTCAACATTTTTCTTTATTGATTGGATTTAGATAAATGAATAAAAATGAAGGTGGGTTGAGTATTCAAAATGTATAAAAAACAAGGCCTATGTATCGAATGATATATTTCTAGGTGTTATGAGCAGTTCAGGGACACAGTTGGATGATGGTAACTTTTTACTGTTCTTCCACATAAGCGGACCCTCTTAGTTGTGTTGGTTGTAACTGTTCTTGTTTGTACCAGGGGATTGAACTCATAGCCTGAAACATGCTAGGCAAGAACTTCACCCCTGAACTACAGTCCAGCCCTAGCAAGATCTCCTTAAAATATTTACAAACCTGCAGTTTTCCTGAATGCATTTGAGGGGTAAGAGCCAACTTGAAGTTATGAATTCTTAGCAATAACCCCTGGAAATTGTCTTGTGATTTCTGTGCATCCGTGCACCATGAAAACCGAACCTCCCTGATTCTGGAAATACCCTTGAGGGTAAGACTGGGCTTCCCTGTTCCACTTCAATTAATGAATCCCCATAAGCTTTATTATTGTTAGTTTTTTTTTACTCTCCCTTCTTGCTAGTTTAACAATGCATTTTCAAAGATACTTTCTATTTTTCTAAGCATTCTTAAGAGTTTCAGTGAGCGCAAGTAGCTCTCCTTGGCTAGAAATAGAAGTTCATTCACTTACATGTTTTCAATATGTACAGAGATCTAGTGGTAGTATGCGTCAAAAATGTTGTAAGAAATGGGTTAAAATGGAAAAAAGACAGACAAGTTACTCGCCCTAATGGGAATTATATTCTTTCGGAATTTTAAAACTAGAGGTAAGAGATACACACATGAGATAGTTTAATCTCCATTTACACTGAGACAAAAGGCCAGAAGCAGATGTGCTTTAGATCATGGTGTCTGGGAGCAGAGAACCCCCAAGAAGAGATCGTGCATGGGATGGAGACTGATGCAAGCACAGGGAGAGCAAGGCAGAGAGGAAACCCCTAGCACTTCCGCTAGACTGCAGGCCTGGGGTCAGCAGAGGGAGGAAGTCGTACGGCCTTCTGCCACCTTGGCGAGGGCCAAATCCTGCGCAGCATTGCTCATCAAGAATGATTTTATGCTGCTGTCACTGTGAAGCAAGGGAGAGGGAAGGAGGTGCAGAGCCTTGGAAGAGACAATTTGGTGGTAAGGCAGGAGTTGCATGCAGAGTGGAGCTGAGACAGCATCTGCACAGGCAGGTGGGGCACAAGGGAACCTGCATCCAGGCTGTGCAGCGTGAAGCAGTGCACTCAGGGTGGAGCAGCTTACCTTGCAAATAAATCGTAGGTGCTTAATCTGCGTGAGAGTTTAAAAAAAAATCTTCCTTCAAGGAAAGGGAAGTAACTGAGAATTGGTGAATTATCCAATATAAATGGTAAAGGCGGGAGCAAGGAGCACGCCATCACCACTGAAATCTCCATATGTTGAGCTGTGTATGTCCTCCTAAGCATCAACATTTCAAACATTTTCCTTCCTCCTAAAATCCCAGCTCATTATATATCAATTATTATTTATTCTGATAGTTTTAAGATTTAAGCATTCTTTAAAAATAAAGCACACCCTCAAAAGGCAAAAAAAAAAAAAGCAATACACTGAAAATGTCTGAAATGAATGTAGAGCTAGGATCCCTAAAACTTCTTGTCGATACCTCTGATGTTTAATCTTGTATGTCAATTTGTCTGGGCCATGGTCCCACAGAAGTGCCTGGACACTTTCTCAGTACCTCTGGGACAGTTCTTTCAGATAAGGCTAACATTTCTAGTGGGTGGGCTCAGACTGCCCTCCATAACTTGGGTGGGCCATGTCCAGTCAGTTGAAGATTTAACTAGAACAGAAGGCTGAACTTTTCTGAGCAAGATAAAACTTCTTCAGCTTGAGAGCCTTTGGATTTAAACTGCAGCATTGCCTGCCCCGATTTTGGACTTGTTAGCCTCTACCACCTTGTGAACCAATTCTTCAGAGTTAGTCTCTCTCTCTTTTTGTCTCTGTCTGTCTCTGTCTCCATCTCTGTCTCCCCCCACCCCCATTCTTTCTTCTAAGTAAATAACACTCAAGCTCTCCTGTACATACACACACCCTACTGATTCTGTTTATCTGGAGAACCTTAATGCAACAAACAACAACTGTTAATTTTACTTAGGAAAATCCTGTCCTTCCTTATACTGTTCGGTTAGGGCAAAGCTTATACTGACCTTCTTATGATCAAACTCACAACACAGGATAAAACAGGTTTCTCTAGCATTAGAGGGTGATAAAAACCCTCAAGGCTACTCCACTCCATTTCAAGCACTCCATGAATCTTCTGTTCAACCCGGTCCTAGGAACATTAAACTGCATCCACTTGCTACTGTTAAATATTCATATTTGCACTTCCAAGCAATATTGTATTTTAATACCAATGACATTCAGGAAGAAAAAAGCCTGAACTTGCTGGAGCAGATTGCATTTTTGAAACTTTGAAACTTCTGCCAGGATCCTCTCAGCTCTTTTTCTATAGCACACATTCTATTTTTCCACTCTCACCGGCACTGTTTGTGTATTAGTCAATGTAAGTCAAGATGATGGTAATTAAATTTCACTTGAAGTTCAGAGACAAAGTGATTAAATTTGAACTTAAATCTGTCTGAAATAGGTGGCTCTCTTGTATTTCACAGAGGGGAAATTCTACTTGTGTATTAGTAGGAATATAATCATCTTGTTCAAGATACTAGATCTTTCAAGAAACAATACAATATTATCTTAGGTAAAAAAAAAGAGTAATCAGAATTTCAAGGCAGGTTTTTCTTACAATTATTTTACATATTCAGGAAGTAATTGGTCTCTTTTCATACACAGACAATTGATTGCCACAGCCCAAAGATACAGTGCTTCCAAGGAAGCCTCTCTACCTCCCTCACTGAAAAAGCAGTCAGAGCTAACCTGAGTTCCCTATGTGGTGGAGAGACCATGGGGTGGTCCATGCACAGATGCTGCCACAGCCCCAGCAACAACACCTGCCATTCATCTTGCTGAGAAGCTGCAAGCAATGAAGACCCCAGGAGTCAGACATGGAGCACGTCTGTGATCCCAGCACTCTGAAAGGCTGAGGCAAGAGGATAAGTTCAAAGACTCTGTCTTCAAATACAAAATGAAAAAAGGGCAGGGGATGTAGCTCAATGCTAAGGCCCTGAGTTACTTATTTAGTCAAAACAAAAAAGGACTTCAGGGGCTTCCCAGGTGGGCAGGACCCTCTTCAGCACAGAGTTCTAGTCTGTTCTCATGAGGTTAGCATGCCAGACCATGCTGATGTGTATCAGGAATTGAGCACAGTGCATAAATGTCCCTGAGTTGTCAAACCCAGCTATGCCTATCGGTAATCTAATTCAAATTCACCTCCTCAATTGAAGAGTTATTCAATTTCCTATTGCACTGCAACTTTAATTCAACTGTTCCCCTTATCTTACATCCAGCATTGATTAAGGAATCTGAATGCAAAACTCAAAGTTGCATTACAAGCGAAGGCTATGCATCAGCGCTGAAGTGACAATCATCCCCATTCTCAGTGTGAACTGGCAGCAAGTGCTAATTAAAATTATAAGCTAGAGAGAACATGCATTGAGAAAAAGAAGCCGTCCCTAACCAATAATTCCAGGGATAAATCATACTTGATTTGCTAACATATAGATGTGTCCAGGAACTACGATCTACAAATGTCTTGAATATGGTTCTAATCAATCTGCAGAACAATAATCAAGCAGGCATATAATTAGTACAGGCTCCTGACAACGAGCAACACATAACATTGTGTCACCTTGAGACAGTGTAGATCATCCTGCCCCCATCCCATCATAACTAGTTCCAAACAGAGGCAGTTTCTTCATCTGAAATTCAGCCTAGCAGATTCCTCACTTCCTTGAAAAAGCAATTGCAGACTCCCAAGGTGTCCCAGCCAAGTTTCACTGAGCCCCCTGCTCCTTCCGTCCTCTATTTGTTTCACTCTGGCCCCCAGCCCCACCTGACGTGTGAATGCAGAAAGGGATTGGGACTTCCGAGGACCCTCCTGATAGCTTCAAACCCTTTTCTTTGCAGTCAGTGATGAAAAAGAGGCAGACAGGGAAGTGTGAGGATGAGTCAGCTGCGTTCTTCCCTGAACTACCTGTGTCCACTGCTCCCTGGTGTGACCAGCACTGTCAGGGTAGGAGCCTCACTGGAGGAGCGCGAGAGCTGGGAGAAAATTTGGACATGGACATCTTGCCCTTGCAGAGCTCTAGGCCTTTTCATGGATCATCACTTTGTCAGAAAGAGCAACACAGAAAGAAAAGTAGGATCCGGTATAGACTGAGGAGGGTCTTGTAACCCATGTCTCTCCCAGCTTCACTTCCTTTCATGCTTCTCATTCCTTTTGGTCCTTAAGTAGGCCAAGTCATTTCCAACTCAAGTCATTCTATTTACTGCTTCTTATTCATAAGAGGTTCTGTCTCCAGATCTTTAAATAAACATCTTCTTTTCAATATCCAAGCCTCCAACTCAAACATCCGCTCCGCTCCTCCTGGAGGCCTTTCCTGCACTCCCAGCTGGGGATGGCCTGCTCACTGCAGTGTCCTTTATTAGCTTGTGCTTCATGAAGGTATAGTTAAGTGCCTGGTTCTGAAGCCAGACTGCCTGGATTTGAATGCAGTCCTGCTAGTGTATTTAGCACTGTGGGACATGAGATACGTACTGCAACTGTCTGTGATTCAGCATCTTCAATGTAAGATAAAGGCAACAGGGCAGCTGTGCACCTACCTGCATATGTGACTTGAGAATCACATGAAGTAATACGAGAATGTACAATAAAATAGAGACTTCTACTACTAGACCCAGCACAATTGGCAAGGGTACTGTTATGGCTTATATCTAAAATGTCCCATAAAAGTCTCATGTAATTGGAGATGGGAACTAGTCAGAGCAGGTAGGTTAATACATTGTCTCTAGCTCCTGTTCTTTCCCTACTTCCTGCACATCATAAGGTGAGTTGCTTTTTCCCTACAGGCCTCTCCTCCATGTCATTTCCAACTTAGTGCTAACCAACCATGGACTGAAGCCCCTGAAACCATAAGCCAAGATAAACCCCTCTCTTTAAGTCATGGTGGGTGTCAGATATTTTGTCCCTGTGGCAGAAAACTAATTCATACAGAAAACTGGTACTGAGCATGAGCCCACTGTAACTGTCCTGTACCATGTGGTTTAGAAACCTTTGGAACTCGTTTGCAGCAGAAGTTGGAGAGGTTTGGAGATATCATTTAGAGAAGTTCTAGAATGCTGTAAAGCAAGCTTGATGGGTAATTCTTGTCAAAGCTCAGAGGATCAGAGAACACTGATAGGAATGGAAAGACCACAGACCAGGCTTCAGATGGGAATGAGGATAGATTTGGAAAGTGGACTAGAGGTCACATGTGCTTCATTCTGGCAGAAAGCTTTGTCTACATTTTTGCCCACATGGTGAGACTCTCAGGGAGACTGTAAGGGCACCTAAATGATTAATCTGGTGGAGGAAATTTCAAGGCAGCCAAGTGTTCACTATGGCATTAGGATTACTGACTGTTCTTAGCCAGATTTATAGTGAAAATCAGGAACAAAAAACAGAACCAGAAAAGAAGCACCTGCAAAGTTGGGGCAAAAGAGAGTGTTGTTGCTAAAAAGGCTAGCATTAAGAAGAAGCCAAATACCTTATCTCAGAACAATAGAAATGATCCCTTGATGGCATTTTAGGAATTGGACAGGCCCTAGCATTCATAGGCTCAAGGGTGTAAAAGGGTAACCTCATCTCAAAGACTCTGTTGTAAGTAGAGAGTCCCAGGATGCCCTGTCTTTCAAGACCACCAAGAGAATTAGTTTTTTGAGTTCAGCCATGCAAACACTCAGAGGTCACTGCAGCCATGGTCCAAGTGGGCCTGACTGCTGCTCGAGCCAGAAGCAGAACTTGGCAACATCCATGTGGTGCTGATTTTTAGGCATGCAATATGCAAGGGTTGTGGGGACACAGAGGCCTATCCCCTGCCAAAGCCAGGCAGTTGAGGCCTGTAAAAGCCAGAGACAACAGGAATGTGGAACATTTGCTAAGGAGAACCACAGGCTGCAAGCGGAGCTATCCAGAGAGAGGCCATACGGGCTGCCACATTTAAAGTGGCAGGTGTGGGACCTGCTACATCCTTTAGACTAGCTCCTGCTTTGCCACACCCTGCCTTGAGTACTGGATATGGAGTTATGGAATTTAATGTTTTACCTGCCAGGTTGTGCTCTTTGTTTTGGTATAATATTTTTTCTATTGTCTTATTCTTCCCTTTGGAGGTGGGACTGTTTACCTTGTCCCATTGTATGTTTTCAATTTCTACCTTTTATTTTGATTTTTACAGGGATTCATAGCTAATAGTTTGCTGTGAGTCTCAGAAGAGATCTTCAAGTTCAACTTTACAGTCGTGCTGGGACTGTTTAGACTTTGGTAAATCTTAATGATACACTAAGAGCTCTATCTCATTTTATATAATGAGGTAGATGTGGACCTTTTGAAAGCCAGGGATAGGATGCTATGGTTTAGATCTAAGAGGTCCCCTGAAAGTCTCATGTTGGAAGTGTGTCACTGGAAGTGTCCTTTGGAAGGGTATGTTCTTGTCCACAGCCTTGTCTCCCCACTTTCTGGCTACGATGATATAAACAACTTTCCTCCAATAGATCCTTCCACCATGCTGCTCCTGACTTGTAATTACCTAATCATAGGCTGAACCCACTGAAACCACAAGCTAAAATAAACCTGTCCTTTAAATTATGAGTGTCTTGTATTTTGTCCAAGAGATGGGAAAGTGGCTAATATGTATACTATATGTATGGTTATTAGTATTATCTTCATAGCAACTTTTGGTGGCTAAAGTTATCTTCATGTATGCCTAAATGTTTAGTAAAGAGTTCAGAGAAAAAAAAAAAAAAAAAGAGTTCGGAATCTTCTTTGCTCCTAACTATGTCCTTAAAAGCTAAAAATATACTCAGAACACAAGTCATTGTGGTATTTACTGAGAAAATACTGAATAAATTATTGTTGTTTAGACATATTACATATCACACTGCACTTTAGACTTTCAAACAAGATGATATTGGACTAGAGTTTTAGCTCTTCAACTTGCGAGCTCTGTGATTTAAAACTGGTTCTTTAACCTATTCACCTTTATATCATTTTAAAAGAGATAGTAATAACTATTCTTACTCTGAAAAGTAATATGATATAGTCATTGTTGGAATATTATAAGGCAAAGCAAAGGAATGAACTTCAACAGCATAGATGTGCAAGAACCTTACTTTCACAAGAATAAGGTTGAAGAAGCCACACATGAAACATTACATATTGTAACATGTGCTCATATGGTTCTAAAAATAGACAAGATCAAATTATGTATCAGAACTCAAGGGATATTATCCTTAGGTGTGTGGTGCACACATGGTGGCTGGTAGGGTTCCATCCACTATTGCCCAATATTGGTTCTAGTTACATGACTATTCTTAGGTCATGAAAATTCACTGAGTAATACCCATATAAGTTGTACATTTTAAGCAATAATAATATACCTACTTCTTGTATGATTGTGATAATTCAGTGAAATAACGTAAGTGTGAAGTATATATAGTACCTGGTATGTAGGAGAACTTATCAAATACTAATACTAATTCCCTTCCCATCTTCTGCCAGAGGCATAAAGCAGCAGGTCTCAGTTCCAGAATTTGAATGATGCTTAAGACTTCTTTCAGTCTGGCCTCATTCTACCACCTAGGCTTCCTGTGATAGACACCAGACCAGCCACTCGGAACTTCTCCCTTAGTTCATCCAGTATCTTGCCCTGTTTGTTTGATTTTTACATAATTTTCTATTTACCTAGAATGCTCCACTACTTTGTTTATCTTGCAAACTCCTACTCATCCTTCAGAACTGAGCACCAACACTACCACCTAATAAGCCTTTTGCAAGGCTCTGTTCATTGGATCATTCATTCTTTGGCACTCTCACAGAGATAAGCCTGGATCTTACTGTGTTATAATCACTCAATTGGGTTTAAAAATACATGTTTCTCTTTCAGGTCATTTCAGTTGTCTCATAACAGTTAGGAATTTAGGCTTTCAGATTCCCCGCTGCGTAAATATTTAATCATTAGTAAGTAACTTCATGTTGTTAACCTGATTTCTTCACTTACATAATGCAGATTATAGTATGTATGCTATGAGATTGATATAAGAATTAGAATTTTTAAAAAGACATAATGTTCTTCAAGAATTTAAACACCAAGCTTAGCAAATACTAGGTGGTCAGTATATGTCAGTCATTATGTTGCAGGAAGAAACATCTTTCACTTCTGTGTTCTGCCACCGACTTTTAGAAATGAGACATAGCAGATTCTCAACCAATGTTTACTAGATGAGAGAGAGATGAAGCAATCAGACAAGTACAGCAAGGGATTTGTCTACAGCATTGTGGGAAAGAAAGAGAAGGCAAAAGGAAGGGAAAGGGAAAACAGAGATGGGGAAAAGCTGAGCAACACACTTCTCTATGTAAGATAAATATTTTAATCACCTAAATTAATATTCCAGAAGGCTCTCAAGGAGCGCCTGCACTCCCCTCGCTAACTTGGAAATGAGGATCCCTGGAGTTGCAATGGTGGCTCATCTTGCATACACCTGGGCCTGGTGCCACTGGTGCTTGTTCACAGAAGGTTACTGAAAATATTATCTGGACACATGGCTTGAGGAAGATCATGACAATCCAGTTGGGGTCCTGATGGCTGATCATTTTTCTAAAACTGGAAGTCATGAAATGTTTATGCTGCTTACAATATCTTTCCAAAGGAAAAGAAGTGACTCTCTGTGAAGTGCCCATTACTTGCCAGACACTGTGCAGAGGTTCTTTCCATACATTAGACTATAAGCCTCTCAGCAACCCTTGACAAGGTTAAGCTGAGTCCAGTTTTACAGAGGAGGAAACAACTTGAGAGAGGTTAAATAATTTGCACAAGAGAGAGCAAAGACTTCAACCTATGTCTATGTGATTCAAGTTTCCCTAACCATAATACTTCTACTTCATTCAATTAGTTATATGAGTATCTTATCATATAAAATGAACACCACAACTGGGCTAAGTATGTGAGAAATGGGTGAAGATTCAAGGATTTGTTGTTTTCCCTCTACTTTTATGTTTAAATGCGTGATAAATATGTTAGAGAATATAAATATTAAATTGGATAGTTAACTATAGGATAGATTTTTTAAAAAATTAACTTCTCATTCAGCAAAAGGCACTCTTGTTTAGTGTGAAGACATTACCCAGTTAATGAAAAAGTTGATTTTTGCAGGACTAAAGGTTTCCAAGAATGAGTTTGTTGGGAGGAGTCCCAAATTGTTTGCCTTGCAAATGCCCAACCTAGAGTGCAACACTTACACTGCTCAGTTTCTCTTTCTTTAAGCAGGAGCAAAACTCTTTAACTGCGGGGTGAGCAGAATGTGGCTCCATTCTAGAGTTTTATTACTTTTAGTCTAAACTCTTTCTGTCGACAACTGATTTAGCAGTGAATAATCTCTCATGTTTCATGCTTAGTCTTACTCTTCTTCCTACACTCATTGAGGCGGTATATAATGTTTAATTACTTATTTAATAATAATTGTTACGTTTGATTAAATTATTTTATTACAATATGCAAAACAACTCCAAATGTTTGATGAAAAATATAATGCAGCTGACTCCTGGTAAATAAAGTCACACCCAGTAAAAGAGCAAATAAAGGAAAGAACAGCTTGCTGGCTTGTGGAGGGTGCTGAGGATGGCCCATGCCTTTGCAAGGCAGACTATCAGGCAGCCATTCTGGAAGGTTAAGTGGGGATCAGTTTGAGGGTGCAGAATCATACCGCATTAATATCATTCTTTCGTTAAGAGGCACATGCATACAGCTTGCAATGGCTTTTGCTTTAGAGTTACTGCAACTTCAGCTCAGAGTGACATACATCTGGTGTCACAGAGCTTTAGGCAGAATTGCGGGAAGCAGAAGCCAGGGCTCCTTCAGTGACCACACTTGTAAGGTGACAAAGAACAAGTCATTGTCCGCTTCTGGTAGTCATATACTGTGGAGGGTACGTGCAGGGATAAATCCCAGCTCATCATGATGTGGAACCAACTTAACTAATACCTTGTGTCTGCTATTAGAATTTTGAAGTTTCATTTAATAGTCCTTTAAATGATTGTACTAAAAAAGATAATTGTTAAGGTGACTCTTGAAAAGACTCAACAGGGATAAAGTGCAAAAATTGAATGTCAAGTTAGGTGTGGATAACTAAAAGGATGAGAGAAAAGTCATAAAAAGTGTGTTCTAGTCCCATCATACTTTTTCCCTAGATTCTTTCTAAAAGTTTACATAGCTTCTAAAATGTAAGGCACCGGAATTACAGGAAGGAATGAAATGCCTGAGACTGTCAGCATTGCCATCTGTGGGGATGTACTTTTTCTACGAGAAGGACATGGGAAGGGAGGAACGAAGAAAGCAGGAGGGAGGAGGGAAGGAAGGAAGGAGGGAGGGAGGGAGGGAAAAGGAAGGAAGGAAGGAAGGAAGGAGGTAGAAAATACGCAAAGAAATAGATGTTTGAAAATCATGAAAGAGTAAACAGAAAATTGAAAGTTAAAAAGTGAAAATAAAAGAGAATTAAATATAAGCAGGTTTATATTCCAATCAATATTAAATGTTACTGATAAATAACAAAATCAGTGATTTTTGAAAAAGCAAATAAAGTCATAAGATAGATTACAAAGAAAAACTCATTTTGCATACATATATGCCTGTGTATATATGTCTGTAGATGGATCTGAAGGGTAAAATCCACAAAATGACGGTATTTAAGCGTCGTGTGATTAAGAACTAAAGCGGACATTAATATGAAATAATAAAAATGGGGCTAAAAGAGAAAACCAGAAAGTATGAAAAGGAAAAAAATGGAGGAAGGAAAGTAAAGAATTAGAGGCAACAGGCAGGAGCTGAACGACGCAAGTTAAGAACACCAAGGCCACTGAGAAAGTGGACAGAACGGACAGCAGCCATAACTCTGTCTTGCCCAGGAGCCTAGATCCAAAACACTGGCTACCTAAGCCACAGTCCCTGAGGCCAGTGCACATGGCTTCTGGTACAACCTACAGCCCAGCTCCTGGGGGCTTGGGAAGGGGCCAGCCTATCCCCAGAGCTGGAATGAACAGTGCCGAAGTGGCAGGCTCAAGCATGAAGCTGAACTCGCATTGCTACGCTACAACTCTGTAGTTGGTTAAGTGGAAATATTTAGGGACTCAGTTCCCATGCTTGTCATGATACTTTGCTTGGAAAACTGGGAATTCTTGCGGTCCACTGGAAAAGTCAAAGACTGGGTGTATAATTCAGTGGAAGTGCGTGCTTGCCTGGTACATACAAAACCCTGGGTTTCATCCCAGGCACCAGAAAGTTCCCACAGGCCAGTATGATGCCTGCCTCAGCAGACTACATTCGCAGTGACACAACTTAGAGGACTACTAACCAGCTTACTCAACTGAGCCAACCTCTTATGTCCAGGCACCTGCAGAACAAATTTGGATACAAAGTAAGACAGTGATACTGTTTTAGTACACACACTTCACTGTTCAGATCAAGAGTAGGTGTCTGGACAAATGTTAAAGACAGAAGAAAGATTATAAAATTTAAAACATTATAAACACACACATAATTTGAAACTTGGTTGAGCATAAGGAAACCAGTATTTTTTATTTTTCACGTGGCTTTTTTGTTGTTGTAGCTAAGTTGTTCAGGGAAGTAAAATCAAATAAAATGCTTAAATGAAATGATTCTCATTTTCCGTCGTTTTTGGGTCCCACTGCCATCTGGATAAGCTGGGCATTATCTCACTAGTCAGGTAAGGGCTAGGAAGTTCTGAATCAAAATCTTTTCTTTCCTCATCACAAAACTTTCTTTCTGATAAGCTTCTGTTTAAATCCTATCCAATCGAGACATAAGTGACCAATAAACAATCAAGTTCACATTTGGCTACCACGCAGCTCGCTATGCATCCTTCTGCCAATATATTACCTGTTAGAGGTTAAGATTATCTTTTTCCAGGGATGTCTCCTTCTGAAACTCTGGTTTATCTAAACTGACTTCTTCATTTTCCTTTACAGGTTCTAGAGACTCAAAACCAAGAAGACTGGCAGCAAAGAAAGAATCTGTAATGTATTAAGGATATTTCTAGGACTCCAAGCAAAACACGTTGGTTAAATGCTCAAACTCCACAGTGTTCTGGTGCAGGCTTGCCACTCACCAGCTGCAAGAATGAGTAAATTTTCTTTTGCAAAGTTGGATAACAAGTACCCTCCTCCAAGGACTGTTGAGGGGATTAAGAGCAATAAAGCACCTAACATTTAGCACAGACCCTGCATATATTTAAGCATCTACTAAAAAGTAGGTGCTACCCATTTTATTCCTCTTACAATATGTAAATAGTGAATGGGACAAAGTCATTTCAACTATCTTAAAATGAGACAATTCTTGTGTGGTAGTTCTTATTACATTGTTGAAAGAATTCACTGTATGCTAACACTGTATGCTAACATCTATTTTCTAGGATTAATATTTTAGCAGAAAATGTAACTCAACCTTTTATTTGATCAATATCTCAATACCTATCATTGTTCCTGGGCTATATAGGAGCTGTCAGCCTTTTTGAGGAAATATCAAAATGTTAGTCATTTTTGCTTTGCAAAATCAAACAAGAAAGCCATGTTTCTGTGACTGCCAAAATGCTTTTCAGGGTTAGTTCTGACATATGATTTAAAAATGCTTGTGAAAAACTATTCACAAACTGATTATCCAACACTAGTCTTATGCTCACACAACAATGCTTAAGATTAACCATGTCTTTTAAATGTTTCTAAGAGATTCTACCCTTATAGCTCCAACAAGCATGTAATAGAAAAGCGTGTGAAACCTTCATGGGACAACCCCCACCCTGCCATCCCAAGAAGACTTTGGTGAGCTGTTTTCTTGGATTACACATCTGTTTATGGTGATCTACCATGTTAAATTCCAGGACTGATACAGGACAACACTTCACAAAGCACTGATTCAGACAATTTTCACCAGGGAAAACAACACACTTTAAAAACCAAGTTGGGCTCTGAAGATATCTGAGAAACTGCACACTCATTGAAACAGCAATGGCAACAGGAGAGAGATGAAGGCTCCAAAGAAGTCTTAGTAAGACACGAGGAATGGTCTGTTTCCAATATTTGAAAAACACTTATAGAACATTTAATTAGCATAATTACATGTTGCACTTATAGCTTATCGTTAATGCCTTTTGACTGAGATGTTAGCACAGTGGCCACAGCACCTTCAGATGAATCTGGGTAATTTCAGGAGTTTCCGTTAGTGTCCTACATTTTGCAGCAAAGCTCAAGAAATACATAAAAATTTATTGGCCAAAAATGTGTTATCTTCCTTAATAAATGTGCTAATTTTTCTTCTTGGTTCATATAGCTAATGTAATGTGTGTTCCTACGATCATTCAGAGGCGGACTCAAACTTAAAGAAAATTCTCATTTCTAGCCATTCAGTAATTAAGATTGTCATGAATTATGTACAAATGCTTCTAGTCAGTCTATATACACTATTTGACTACTCAAAATCACCATGCAGGTGGCACAGCATTTGACCAAAAGTGTAATAATATTTTGTGTGATTAAGTAATTCTCATTTATTGTCAACATGCCTCTAACTGTTCATACTGATGTTTGTGATGTAAAGCAATAATTTCCTGGAAAAAGGAAGACCTGGTGCATAGGATTGTGTGAGTTCTTGGTACTGTTCTGTTTGCAAGTTAGTCCAAGGAATAATCTTTAAAGAAAATTTCAGTATCAATATGATGAGCTATTTCCGGATATTCAGCTAACGTACATCCCTTCAAGTGATTTTGATTTACACAAATGTACCTAGTAAAATTTTACAGTTAAAATTTTACAAATTTCGCTACTCCACAAGAACATATTAGAGGTCAGTTTTAAGCCAGAAGTTCAAAGTCGGAATTGATGGAAAAGTACATGGTGTCCTTTCTCACTTCAGTAAGTATGCAAAGCAATGTAAATGTATTTATAATACAAGTGCATAAGAAGTTTTCCTTTGAAATTTGGTGAGAAATTTGGGCATGATACTTCTTTTCTTCAGAAGAAGAGCACAGGGATGATTTTTGGCCAAATAATTGTTCTTTTACTCGTTAAAATACGACATGTAAGTACTCTCGCATCTAAGTTGAAATTTGTAACACATTTAAGTGACTTATATTCCCTTACAGTGAAGGACTATAAAAGTGTGTAAGATGAACATATACTTCTATAAATTATGTATTTTACAAATGGAACAAACAAGCATTTTAAAAAATTAAAACAAAAGATCAACTTAGAGTAATGTACTGTATTAAGTGACATCTAAAATAAATGGACCCAAGATATCCTCATTGTTCATAGACAGATGAAGTCACCATTCCTGGAAAGGGTGGAACAGTAATGTAAGTTTTTAAGCCCATGGTCGTGACTACAGCAGAGCAGCTATCAAGAATGTGGAAACTGTATATCCAGATGACATCTGGGAACCGCTGCTCTGAAAGAAAAACCCAGAGTTACTAATGAGTGCATAAGGGCTACAAGGCAATGCATAGTTTAATAATTTTAAGCATTAAAAACTATCTTACTCTAGGGGAAATGCTACTTGGGATTGAAGGCACTATTAACATTTCTATGAAGAAATCAGATTTAAAAGAAATTCTTTTTGGTGGCAAAGATACCACCAAACTTCCGAAATGTATTCTACAGGACAAAGCTCACTGAAAAACTTACTTTAGCCACACAGAAAATGAACCATTAGAGTCCATGTACTTGTTTATAACATACCCAAGTTTTGACTGAATAAGCAATGCTGCCTTTCTTAAGTTCATTACTAAAAGAGCCCAACCCCAGCTAGCGTATATATGCAACATTTATCACACAATATTGTGTAGATTCAGACGCTGAAAAAAGGGTAACAAGACTGAAAATTACAATGTTTGATTATATAATGTCCCATAAACTTTTATAACTTCCTGAAGAATTTTAGCAAAAACAATCACATGTTCTCGCTCTCAGAGGATTGTTAAATGTTTGAGCATTATTTCTAACAAAGAACTGACACAATAATTTCTTCTACTTTGCTACATCATCTACAGGCACAGGGTATGACTGAAAATTACAGCGACTGTTTAAATTTAAAAATGTTTTATTATAGTAAAAGTCCCATTGCCATTAATCCCCTTCAAAATCCTCACTAGTTCTAAGGCACTGATCCCATTTTCCTTGCCATTTTCTGAAGCAACTCTGGTAGTTTTCTTTAGTGAGTGTCTTTAGCTGTGCTGGTATTTCTACCTCAGTGTCCCGAATGGGATCAAAACACCCATCTTTCGTGGTCATTTGGATTTTGGGAGTGAGCTAGGAGGTGCGCTGTGCCAAACCGAGGGAGTAGTGAAGAATGGTACATCAGGGTTTCCTGAGCCCCCATTTCCTTTGCGTGTCACTCAGCAGCAGCATTTACAGGATTTTTGATCACACCTTGTAAAGACACTCATGAAACTGTCTCAGAGCAGCAAGAATGATGGGATCAGTGTTCCAAGTGAGGGCATTTTGGGGGGAATTAATGGCAATATGTCTTTTCCTGTAAGACTTTTAAAAATGTAAACACACTGTATTTTTTGATCAGCCCTCAGGGTTGACACAGGGCTCCTCTTTTACCTTACTGTACGTGTTTATAATGTTTCCTTACTTAGTGCCTACTTCACCATACCCACGTTTAGATTGAAGAATACAAACTTAAAAAAAATTCTTTAAAATTCAGTAGTTAATGCCAAGTGTGTCTGTAGTTGGTGATTTCTAACTTGGCAGAAGCAAGAACAAGAACCACTAAGCTTTAGGAGAATTTGGTGTGGATGTTTATGATATAAACAGGAAAAATCTATCTGTTGAGATTCAATTGTATGATTTTTTGAACTGAGAGTAAAACCTTTCCATGATAACAAAAATTGCCCTTCACAGCTGTCTATAAGGATACTTATCCTTAAACTGCAAAAGTAGGTTTTAGGAATTTCTCCTCAATATGCTGCTGAAAAAAATCAATTAAAAAAAATCACTTTTATGATGCCCAAATTTGATGGCAGAGCCTCTTAACTGTGTTTTAGTTTGCATGCAATACAACAAACAGAAATACTTTCAGAACAGTCCCCTATCAAAGCTTTTCTGCTAGATTTTGTGCCTATGTAATGGATGATTAGAATACATGTGTGTTCTTTTCATCAAAAACAATAAGCAGGCAACTTCTTTCTATTCTTTCACACATCCATGGATTATAATTTGAAGCCACCTAAAACAAAGGGACAGTAGTGAAGAAAAGGATCAATGCATGAAACCCAATTATGCAGCATACATAAAAGTGCGCATTAACTACTTGAAAAAAATTCACATTTATTTACTGTCAAACCGTGTTAAACTTTACACTGGATATTAGTGATGGGCTCATTATTAACAGGTTTACACAAAGGGATGGAAAGAAAAGCAGAATTTTGCTAAAACAATTTACATTTCATTAGAACTTTATCATAAAATAAATTAATTACTAAATATAGGCAGAAGGAATATGGAAGAGTAATATTTATGTTTTATTTTATTTTTTAAAAAATAGGCACCTTTTGTTCACTAGAAAGTTTGTGAGAAGTGCCCAGTGCCCTCTTTGCCTCCGTTCAAGAATAAACGGAGGGATTGACACAACCTTTCCTAGATTTCACCACACTTGTGCAAGGCATGGCATACCTGGCTTCAAAGAGTTTTCTCCCCATAAAACACGTTCTTTTGGCAATAAGAAATTTAAATGTAAGAATAAAGACTAACTGGTCAAAGCAGAACACTGTATACTGTGGAAAGTAAGTGAAAATGGGTAGAACATACTATGACAAAGTGTAAGAAAAAACATTTTGTAACACATGTGCAACCAAGAGCTTTTCACAATATTCTCTTCAAACTTTTAAAATTATTTTAATGACAATTATATTTCAGTTGGACACAAATGTATTTATTTTACCCTAGCAATAGAACAAAATATAATTTCTTTAGCCATTTTTTTTTTCATGAGAATAGTTCATTGTACAGTTGAGGAAACATAGGAAATAAGGCCTGTGGCTTGATTGCTAGTGGTTAAACATGTTTTCAATCTTTGCCTTAATGTAAAAGATTTGCAGTGAACTGCAAACTGATGCAGAATATCTCTCCTGCTTTCCAAGTCTTGTCAGGAACAGTAAGGTACAGTAAATTTGTCCCACAGGATTTTAAAGCCTACGTCTTGTATATAATACAATGCAGGCCTACAAAAATGGTGCAGCCATATTTACAAATTTCGCTCACAAACTGCTGCAGTAAAATGGCTGGAAAGTTGTGTTTTGTTTGCTTCACAATTTCTCTAAACAGCAGCAGAATTTTAAAATACCTGGTTGGCATCTCTTTGCTTTGTAACAAATAATTCATTTAGTATACTCTGTGTATATACAAAGTTTTTGTACGTTTTATAAAAATTCACAGAACTGCAAGGTTCAGTCACCTCTTTTTACACCGGAGAACCACAGGTCAACAGAGTCGTCTCTGCAAGCGGAGTCTGAGGGAGCTGCACTGGGCCAAGAGTCTTTATTTATTTATTAATGCTTGCATGTGGCCCTTGGGATTCCTTAGCAGTACTATTAAAGACTGGTCACCAGCTGCATCTGTCCTTCCCTAACATCCCCTTCCGGAATGCACCCTTCTTTGTTAATGGGGATTATATAGCCGTCGCTGTTGCCCCGGCTGATCTGGTAGCACATCTGTAGCTGATGATGGCCAGACCCAAGATTTGGCATGCTTTTGTAGTAAATGTCCTCGTTCTCGCTCCTCCGGGAGGGAGACAGGTCTTCCTCCATGTCAGGGCTGCTCTCGGGGTAGGGAGAGTCTCTAAGGTTGGGCATGCTCGTGTACAGGGAGTCCCTGTTGGGGGACTGGAGGTGGTCCTCGGCCTCCGCTGTCAGCTGGGACACATAGCTGTCAGTTCCCTCGGGCTTCACTTTCTTCTGGGGTTGGTACAGAAGGGAGTGAGTCCGCTGAGGAATGAGCGGTGCCTCCAGCTCCTTGTGATGGAGCTCCAGCCCTGGATTGTCACCGTGCATTAAAGACGAAGTGTCAGCCACCAGAGCGTCAGCGTCGTCTTCGCTGCCGCTGCCTCCAATCACAGGTTTGATTGGGAGTGTGAGCTCGAGGTTGTGGGTCTTGCTGCCGCCCCGGAGGTTGTTGTGCACTAATTCTGAAATGATCATTTTCTCAAAAGCAGTATCATTCAGACTTAGTCCACAGTCCACCACTTGCACCCCGTCATTATAGTCCCCCTTGCGCAGTGAGTAGCTGTTGTTGAAATTACCATTTAGCGGTAGAGTATCCATGGCACTTGTATCCCTGGCATTGTTCAGTGAATGTCCTGAAACCAAAAGCAGGGAGTTATCGTTACTAACTCTGTTCCTCTGTAAAGCGAATTTATCTCTTTTGCACAAAACTTTTTAATGTCGTTCAGGACAAAGTTGTATTTGAAAGCTAACACTTGAGAAGTGCCAGGCCTTCCCGCATTCCCAACTGTAAGCAGTTGCATCCCCTTAGATAATAGGAAAAAGTGTTAAAAAAAATAATACTGTTTTCCAGGGAGGGAAAATGGCATACAGAAAATGACTGCTTCAATTTCAGGGAGACGGCAGTTATGAATTGAATTTTGGTCGAATCTCTGACACACTTGCAAACAAGACTTCACTCCATGCCCTTGCATAGTTAATGCAAAGCAATTCATTAGTGACATTTACATTTTAAAGTACAAGACTATGGTTTGTAAAAATAAAATTAACAGAATTTGTCCTAAACAACACTAAATTAAAAAGGACTAAGTCACATACAAAACCGAAAGGCAAATGTACAACATAAACCCACATCATTAGCAAGCAACTTTTTAAAACAACATTCTAACATTTCCTTTTTCTGGAGATGAAATTAAAAAAAAAAATAAAGAATGAAAAAATGGACAGATACAAAAGAACTCATGTTCAACAGAGACAGCCATCTCTCATACTGACTGGACCAGGGCCCACAAGCACCATCCAACAACACACGACAGACAGCAGGTGGAATGACTCACTTTGAACAACTCACATCATGTCTGTCTGTTCAGGCTATCTGGCCTAAGAGTAGCTGATATATAAAAGAAAGTAAAATGATTTATTGTAACATGATGAAGAATTTCTAAGCTTCTCAGCAACTTAGAGCAAGGGTTCAGCAAATTAGATTACCAGCAAAAGCAGCCTTTACTTTTCATTTAAGATTTCTTATGATTTTGAGTACTTTTGGCACTAATAACCTCTCTAATAGCAATGGCGCCAGGCTCCGAATGGTCAACGTTGGCCTGCAGCCCTGCAGTCTGCATCAGTCACAGTGACAGCAGCGAATGAACCAGCAGAGTCTACGTTACAAGACTGGCCCAAGGACACCATGGGCATGCAAGTCAAACGCAGAAATGTTAAGAGATTTCTCAAGTATGGGTCACAGAAATTAAACTGAGAATAGATATTAACTGTGGAATGGGAGAAGGGTGTCAGCCTTGGCTAATATATTTTTATTTCTAAAGGAATGAAGGATTGGATAAATCTGCTTGAGATATGAAACGAGGTTTAGGAGGAAAAAAAAATATGGTAACATGCTCTATTTGAATCCGTTGTATTTTCTACAGACATGTAAACATGTAAACTAGGACATCACAGTGCTTCTCAAGCAAATGAAAAAAAAAAAGTCGAGGAAATTAAAGGGTCTGCACAATGGAAAGTGTAGTTATTCATTCTCAAAATCCTAGAGGAAAAAAAAAATCACTTGTCTACAAATCGGTCTGTAAAAAAATAAAAAAGAATGAATGATGTTATTGAAATGAAACTGACCACTGTGAGGCTGCTGCATTGTATGCAAGGCTTGGAGGAGTTTAGGGAAAACTTTTAATTCTCGGAAAAGAACAGGAAATGTTCCTTCTTAGAGCTCACTCCACGCTTAAAGCTGCAGACATCCTAGAAAACTCTGTTCTCTCAGGAGAAAGAAAAACCCCATCTCTGTATGGTGCAATTTCACAACAAATCACCCGGTTTGATAATTCTTGGATATGTTATGATTGGGAAGGGTACTATAATCGTCAGTCGTATTATTTTACAACTTCTGACCCAGGCTCTACATTTTAAAAAATGGCCAATTCACTTTGCATCGTGATCCCTGGGGAAATGCTCATTGGTTATCGGTAAGGGTTTTTGTTTAGCGTGACATACTTTTCTAGTTTATAAATTAGTATGCACGTGCCACCATTTTATTTACAAAATCTACCCCCGGAAAACATTCGGCAAATCCAATTGTAGGTGACAGATGTCTAGATAACAAAGCTGGCATTTGTTTCCTCTGCAGAGGCTCTATTTTTCAAACATTTTATTTTCTTTTTATCATTCCTTAGTAAATATAAAAATATATACTGGATATAATCCCAAAGGTGTTTTCTATGATATGCTGCAGATTTAAGGCTTCTTTGGTTTTGAAGAGGTATCTTTTTCTGCCCAAGTTCAGGTTATTCACTTGAAGACTTTCCACAGCCTGTAGCAAGATTACTGTGGGGATGCAGAAATGATAAGTCAATTATTAAGCATTTTGGCTGACAAAACTTCAGGCTTTATAGAGCAAATTATTTCAGCATTGCATATACTTAAGTATGGACAGCATTTGCTACAGACCTCTATTACTGACAAAGGACAGTACAGAGAGGTGTACTATATGAATTTGGTAACATTTTAGTTGCAAATTGTGAACCACTTGCCCGCTGAGTCTACTTCATGACTGCTAGTTATGTTTTAATTGTGCCCGTTAAAAATCATGCTGAAAAAATTTACATTTGATAGGCAAAGTTAAGTTTTACTCCCATACTTGTCTCTCTGTAGGTTGCTAGAGGAAAGCGTAAGGGAAAGTAAGAAAACAAGAGAATGAAAAGAGAAGCTGCAGTTACGTTGAAAGAGAATTTTAAGAAAAAAAAAAAAAGCAAACAAAGTTCTGTGTTTAATTTAGCGGCAAATATTATTCACAGATAAAACTTAGATGCCAGCAGTAATTATGTCATCACTTTTACCAAAGTCTTGAAAATTCTGTTAATATTAAATAGGTATCTTTTAAATAAGCTATTAGAAAACATAGTAAACAGTACAGGTTAGTGACAAGTTCCCCCTCCCCCCATTTCAGAAGCAAAGGTACAAACTGACTGCTATTAACTGTATTCTCAAAGTTTCCTTAAGACACAAGGAAAACTACAATAAAGCTGCACTATACTATAGTTTGGTTATATCGATAACGCCAGATGTAGTTTTCTAAAACCTACACATCCAGATGATCTTTAATTAGCTAGTTTATTCTAGAAAACAAATTTTGTCAGCACGCTTTAGAGTCAACTGAACAATAGATTACATAGATAGGATACCTCTAAGTGATATAAATCTTGAAGATGGGCTCTCGGACCATGTGATGTCAGTCCTGTAATAATATATTAAGATTTATGCCACCTGTATTAAAAACATGGATCATTATTGTAAATACTATCACGACTGGAGCTTTTACTATAATATAGTGCAGTTTTAGAAGCCTGGCATGGGCAATACCATAATTTTCTTTATAACTGAGAAATTAAAAGATACAATAATAAATACGGCAACTGGATCATTTTACAGACAGGGCAAAGATCAGAGCTCTTTAGCAGAAAATACAGGTACTTTGATTTGTAAGTATAAGCACACCTGGTGAGTTAAACACAGGAGCTGAAGGGGCATTACATACAACTGTCTCAGCGAGCAATGTGTTATAGGGGTTGTTAGTGCCGTGGGGTCGAAGAAGAGGGTTTGTTAGTAGGTAATTGCCAGTCATTCCTAAAGCAAAGAACAAACAAAAAAAAACAAACAAAAAAATAGAAAAAACACATTAGTTCTCTTATTTTAGTATTTATTACAGTCGTTTATTTCTTTTTTTTTTAGTGTGTCAGGGTAGAAGACAGGTTGGCAAGGGAAAACCTGCCAAAATTTTCTGACTGTATTTGAACTACTAATTTGAAGGAGAAAGGGGAGAGGGAAGTTAAATTTCAGTAATTCACAGGTGTTTTCTAGTCCCCCAAGTAAACACCTGCTGAGGATGACATTTACTAATTTATACAAAATCACTGTTAAACAAAAATGGCAATTAAATGCATAAAGATCAACATTATGTTTCAAGATGTTGCTGCTTAATATTAAAAACGTAACCACCAAAGCCCAGAAGAGGGAATCTCAGACTTTCCGATTTACAGGTGTGGGATTATCCCTCATGAAAACATCTGTGTTAATACCAACTCATACAAGCAGGAGGAAAAACAACCTTCACAAACAGCTAAAAATTAAGACACACTGCACAAAGCTTCCCTTAGTAAAGGCAAAAGCGTACATGCTGAGGGGAAAAAATAGTGTCAAATGAATTATCAGACCACTCCCAGATTCTATATAAGAAGAATTTTTGTTCTGTAATCTCATTTGCCAGGTTTCAAAAGTTAATCTTTGAGTAATTCATTTATTTTTTGATAAGATCTTAGCAGAAATAGGCAAAACATTAAAGCAATGGAATAAACATACACATTTCACTCATTCTAATGGACAAATTATGAACCTTTACATAGCAATCATGCTTTGCACGGCTAATGTAATTTGACTATAAACATTTTAAAATTCAGGCTCGTTTTGATGCTACCAACTACTTTTGCTTTCACTCTACCCCAGAACCTTGGCAGACAGTGTGGACATTTCACTGTGATAGACTATTTTTGTTACATTACGCTCAGTGTATCAAAGTGGAAAATACCTGGGTAAATGACCTTTCCAGGGATCTGAACAGTAAGAGTCTGTTTTACATTAGCGTGAACTCTACCAAGCTTGTACTCAGGAATACTTGTGTGCATGATGCACCTGTCTGTGTACCTTGAAAAAATTATTTTATTTCCCAGGATATTTTAAGAGTTACACTGCTTTGTATGATAAAGTTAAAGCTGCCACTGCAAATACAGCAAACAATATGGAAAAGTTACTTTATACATTTTTATAATCTTTAGTTAAAAAGTCAGGATTTACTGTAAATATTTTAGCATTTATTATCACTTTTTGAAAAAAAGTGAAAACCAGAGATGTCACAAAAATTTTACAATGTTTTCACTGCAAAATCAGCACTGTTTCACAATGAATAGTAGTTTGTTATAATCGTATTTATGTTTTAAGAAGAAAATTTTCTTAAATGCCTTGGTTAGGAAGGAAAAATGTGCACAAGGAAAGTGTCTTAATCTGTGGCAAAATGTGTTCTCAATGATCACTTTTCTCAGCCTTGTATTTTTTGCATTACATTACTGAATAAAATTACTGATTTTATATGTTATGGTAAGAGATGACTCAAGAGGTTTATGAACTTGTGATATAAACCCCAAAGAGGAAAGTTCAGTCTTTTCTCTAGAATTATTCTAAGTTTGCAAAAAGGATAAACTTCATACTGTGTATTGTGAAGTCCAAATTTCCTAGTAACTGACCTTGATTAAGGGTTGAAGTGCTATTGATGTCACCTGAGATAAAAGAAGATTCAGATTGCTTTCTCACAGTGTCATTCCACATCCTTCTTATACGACTCTATCAACATAAAACAGCAAGACACACACGTTATGTTAGTTTTCCCAGATCTGCCTTATAAAGAACACACAAAGACTTCCTCCTCTCAGCAATCTATGTAGGATTATCAATTGCCCTTCTAAAGAATGTGTATCGTTTCTGCTCTAAAACTAGAATCACCTACGCTGTCTGTCTTGTTCCTTCTTTAATAAGGAGCATTTAATTTTCCACCCTTAAAAATGTGTTATTTTATTGCTTTTTTAAAAAAAGAAGTGGCAGTGATACCTGAGTAGTCAACAACCGTTTATTGAGTGTGCTATGAGACCTGTGCTGAAGGACCTTAGGATTTTAACCGGGTCTGATATACTTCCTAATGAATCCTGCTCTTCAAACAACAAAGGATGTTTACACCTAAATAAACACCTTAAGTGCATATTTAAAAAGAAATTAAAATCAAAATACTAAACAACCAGGTATTTACTACCTAGATCATATTAATGAGGAAACAATTAGTGCATCTAAACAGAACATGTCTCAGTAGGCTTTCTATAAATAAGGTTAATTAAAGATGTTGTCAAACTCTTTGTTACCTGCGTGCCAGAGGAATACCGAGCGCTGGTTCTGGTGGTGGATGCCTTCACAGAACTGTGGGGGCTCTCAGTTGGGAGGCTGCCACAGCAATACGAATGTCTGAAGCACTTGCCGTATTCTTTTCGTACCTGCGTTGAAGCAAAAATCAAAAAACCAAGGGATTAATATGAGTGCACTTGGTTTTCTCTCTCTAATAAAATAAAGAGGGGAGACAACTGAGAAGAATTAAAAATTCCACTTAGACCTAACTGTGGAGAAGATTCATTGAACTTGCAAAACTAGTTCAACTGAAATTGCTAAGGTAGGATCAGAAGGGTTTCTGTCTTCTAAAAGAGATGTTGGGGCCTTTTTTTTTTTTTTTTTGGTCTTTTGGAGACAAGGTCTCACTATGCAGTTCAGGGTGGCCTTGAGCTCACTTTGAAGCCCAGGCTGGCCTTGAACTTGCAAGGAGCCTCCTGCTTTGGCCTCTTGGGTGCTGGGATTACAGGTGAGCACCACCACGCTCTTGGATCTTTAATATTTGCTTAATGTATGGAAATGCTTTGTACTCAGTTATTATGTAAGTACTGTTCATACAACAGCAACATATTTAAAGTTTTATTTTGTATTTATGTATTTAGCACCTAGGCTTTTGTATTTTGTGCTAAGACAAATCAAACAAAATTTAGGGAGTTTATTTTTGGTACTAGGAATCAAACTCAGGACCTTGAGCTTGCCAAGGCTGAGCTACATCTCCAGCCCAAAATTTAGTATTTAAAAATTCATGTTCATTTTTTTAACTTTGTTTTATATTAAAACAGGGTCTTACTAAATTGTCTACTCTGACCTCCAATTTACACTCCTGCTTCAGCTTCCATAGTAGACGGGATTATTGGCACACACCACCATGCCCAGTGCTTGATTACATCTAAGCAAACTGTAAGTTATACATGATTCATGTCTTCTAGGTAAGGTAATACAATACCTTTCTCACTGGATTGCTAAACCTCATGCGTAACCTGTTTGTAATGACAAGACTCCTGGCACAAAAACCAAGGGTTGAAAAAAAAGGTACTTTGATACATTTACCAATAAGTAGGATAGAATGTTTTTTTCATTTTCTGTTATGTCTAGCTTTAATGTTTTGTGCACAGAGTCTAAGATGTCTGAACTCACTATGTTAGCACACAACAGAGCTGTTTATGCAATTGTCATTCACATTAATCAGTTACTCAGGCACTTTCTCTTTCATACTAAAGCTTAATGAATAGATACAAAGGTTGTGAGGCCTAAAATGAAGTTTAAACCAACCTTTAAGAAGTGAAGCCCAAGCAATTGCTAAATAATAGGCCTGGTCTTGAGCAGTGTGTGGAGGACAGGGAGGAGGGGAGGGGCTGCTGGGCCGTGTGTGCCCTGGCACAGATACATGTGTTACTATACGTATGAGCCAGCCTTTGAAGTTACAAGCAAAGAAGGAGCAGAAATTGCAAAAGTAAATTTTTTTCTAGTAGATGATAAAACACCTTTACAAATGATCATTCTGTTATCTGCCTGCAGAGACCATGACTATGACACCTATGCCTTGCACAATTAGAAAATTAAATTCACTACATGACCTTTTAAATTTAAGTGCACTTACATTTTCACCTCCCTGACTTTATTTAATTACACCTATTAGAACAAATAACAACGTGGTTGAGCTTTTCTATGGCCTAAATATGCTCATTCAGACAGTAAGAACCAGGATTTTAATTTAACCATTTTGTATCTTATCCTTAACAATCCAACCTGGCTACCAGTAAGATGTATCCAAAACGAAGTATAACATTTTAAAAAAGAAGGACAACATGCTTTTAAAAGGTAGTTGTTAATGTTGAAAGCACAGTAAAAGTCCCAGCTCATTTAATTCATGGAACTATGTGAAGAAAACTAAGGACTGCTTCACCCTTTTCTGGCTAAGTATATGCTTTACGTCAAAGATGTCTGGCACAATTGTTCATAAATTATGAATATTCGGTCCTGTGCTTATACACAGAATACTCATTTACATAAGAACTATATAAAACCAAAGTCATCACTAAGGTTACCCCTGTATAAATTTGAGAAAGTAGAAGTTCACTGTGATTATGTAACACATGGAACTTCGCAAAATTTTTCTACACATTTAATGGCTACTAACTGGCCTAAAGTGCTATATAGCCCAAGACAATGGCAATCAAAATGGCATTTTATCCAAATACTACCCTCCAGTGTTGGTTGGGCCTAACACCTATATTGCTGTGAATGCACCTCACTGTCAGTATTGCACCACCCACTGTCATTATCTCAAAATTATAGCTGATTTTAAACCGATGGAAGTAACAACACTATCACCTTGTCAGGACTCAACACATGATAGTTTTCACTTTCACAATTCTACATCTCTGTTCAATCTAATGACCAACTGGTAGTAACAGAATAAAAGACCGCGTTAGCCATGCAGACAGGGGAAGGGTGCTGCCTTGCGGAAGGCACAGAGATTTTAAAGTTAAACGGTAGGTATGCAATTCCTTTAGGGTTACATCTCACTGTAGATTTTTTATTTTCAACTTTAGTTTATGAATCTTTTTTCTTGCTGACCATCAGATCAGGACAACGTAAGATATGCAGTCTAAATTTGAGGCTTTTAGATCTTTCAAAATTACTCACAAGGCAACATTACTATTAATTTTGGGTATGTTTCATGCTTTTGAAATTAAGACGATTTATTCCTGATACTCAGTGTCATTTTCGACCACTGTATTCCATTAGTAAGCAAAGAATAGACTTAAGTGACTTGGTTTTACAGCTTTGTAAAAGAAGTATTTTACAGAAGCTTTTAGCAAAGCCAAAACCTTACCCTGAGTCTCTGGTTTACCTCATTGCCAAACTGAGCTCCAAAAGATGACTCGTGGCATCTAATTTTATACCTCTATTTCCACCAGGGCATTAACATGAATTGGCAATTAAAGACATTTGGAAGAAAATGCACAGCAATCTATCTCTTCTATTACTTTCAAATGAACGAAGGCGCGGCCGAGCCGCTGGGTGTTCCCATTCACTTACTTTCTTTTGGAGAGCACAGTGAAAGATGAAAATGAACACTCCCTGGAAAGCATTAAAGATGGTGAAGAGATATGCCATCACAACAGTCTCCTCATTAACAAAAAGCAACCCAAACGACCAGGTTAGGCCAAGAAGACACAGAAGAGCAAAGGCGCCCAGCACCCAAGACCTGAAAAAATAAAGTGCATTTTTTAACAGGTTCCAGGAGGGGAAAAACACTTATTAAGCTTACTTATTAACATATCAGTAGTAGTAGCGGTTGACTTTCTCTATGTTCACATTCAAATTCAACAGCCTTTTGTCTTTAACCTTTCATTGGTTAAGAAAGAACAATAGTATTTAGTACTTCGGCCTCCAGTGAAAACAGCAACAGCAGGTCTGACCTTCCCTTACTCCAGAACAAACAGGTATCAGAACTATATTAAAATACAAGGCGTAAAATATCCCCCATGACTTTTTTAAATGTACATTTTGGTTCAAGAAATTAAGGAGCCCTTAATTAGCCTACTTCTGTTTGCATCCCTGTGGTGCACTCATATGAGGCTGAATAATGTGGCACAGACAGAAAGGTTAAATGGCAGATAATCACTGAACACCTCAACTTCGGATTCTAGCAAACTAGTCTTAGGTGAACCTAAGGTTTTATAACTAAAGCATGAAGAAGCCTCGCTGAAATGAGATAAGAAACATGAGCACAACTTCAAAATAAAATAACTTTGGAGAGATTTCATCATGAATAGCTTAAAGAGAAAAGAACTGTAGAAATCAGGAGGGAATGAGAAGGATTTAAAGTCAGTGCATTCCATGTCTAACTAATGATCTTACTTGATAAATGGCTTATTATCTTCATAGCTAGAAAGCATTATAAGCAGAAAAGAGAAACAAAATTATTAGACAGAATTAAAACAGAAAGTAATAAGAAAGCATTTATATATTTTATAAATTAGTCAAAATTAAGAAAGTCAAAATGCAGAGGCAAGCAATTAAAAAATAAAGGCATATTATAGTTTAAAAATACTACAGCAAATTAGATATTCCAAAATAACTATAAAGATTAAAGGCAATTCATGATATTGACGGATTTGTAAAAAATATAAATCATGCCATACATTTGGTAATGTAGGGTTCTACCTTACCCAGGCAAGTCCGTATTATAGTAGCCATCACAAACACGGTAATTACTGGTGTAGGTGAGAAGAGAGAAAGACGAAAAGGAAGAAAAGAGAGAGATGCTAGAGATTAGCTCTCTCTCACCATGCAACATGCAGTGAAGCTGGCACTAACCTATTCCAAACATCTAAGTTTTTTTTTAAACAGTACCCTACTACTACAGATCTGCCATTTTTACATTAAAAATAGTATCTTCAATAGTCATAATCCTATTATAACCAACTTGAATACCTCGTCTATTTCTAAATTAAAATTCATATTTTAAAAATAGCTCTGAAAATGCTTCCATAAGATGATTTAATGAATCAATAGCTATCAGTCTTTTGTTAATTAGATAGCATTTTCCCATTGACAGAATACTGCAATTTTTACTCACACTGGGGTAAAGTAAACATTTGTTTAATTAGCATGAAAACAACAGATAATCTTCAAGTTAACAATAGTAATGGAGTAAATTCTCTTAGGAAAACAGGATTAGGAGGAGAATCTGCTCAGAATCCTTAAATCAAAAAGTCATTTAACAAAACAAACTTAATATAATCATACCAGCCCAGCAAACGGGGACATCATTTTGGTCTGAATTTTAAATTCAAGTGAAATTGCTACGGTGATAGGAAATTTCCACAAAGCCACTGAAACAATTCTGTTCCTTCTAGATCAAGACAAAATTACCTAATTTTTGACCGTTGCCTGTAACAGGGTAACAGTGACCCTCAACCTTGATCTGTAAAACTTCATTCTGGGTAATTTCTACAGTTGACAGAAGGCAAAAATACTTGTGTTCCCTGTGGAGAATCTTTTACTTAGCTTGTCAAATATTAAAATTGAAATACAAAATACTTACTTAATGTTTTCCAACCTGCTAGAGTCTGGTTTCAATGTGTTTGAATGCTTCACCATTTTGCACAATGTAATCACAAGGAAGATGATATTTAGCTGTTACAAAAAATAATGAATTAGATCATTATGAACAGTAAAACATTACTTGCAAATATAGCTAATGCAGGTAAATATCAACAGCATATGACATGGTAGACAGATTCAATTTTAGTTTATGTATTCAATGATCAAATTCAGTCTATGTTAAAAAAAAACCACGCTGGCTATGTATGATCAATTCTTTAATAGATCATTTGACATGGAATCGCAACCTCATTAAGTCAGTATCATGTGGTAATGATTAAATAAATTAGAAAACCTAAATTAGTTTCCTTAGCTAGATGTACTCCAGGGCCTAAAAGTCATTTGATGAACATGGAAGAGAATTTCTTTGAAGTACCATTTATATCAAGTGACCAATACCGGAAGAAGCACCGGGTTTGGAACAATGTAGTTTGATTTTGACTTATTAGGAAATGAGATTAATAACATCTGCAAGCTATTTCTAAGATAACTGTGAGGAGCAAATGAAATACAATAGATGAAAACTGTTCATTGTTTAGATGAAGGTAAACTTTTAACACACACACCCACGCACGCACGCACGCACGCACGCGGACACTCCTCTACCCCCACCCCAGGCTTTTTCATCCAGCACAGCACCAGACGTATGCTAGACAAGTGCTCTAAATACTGAGCTACAACCCAAGCCCTACTTAACTTTTGAAGACACTCTGCTCTTTCCCCCTATGTCTCTGTATTACGTCAAAGCTGGCAAATTATGACAAAAGGCTGTTCTGAGTCCTTTGGAACTCAGCAATAGAATCTAGGTGCCAAGAAAAGCAAACTGGGGAACACGGAACCTTACACAGAAGTTCTAGAATTCCAAGAGGTCAACAAACATGAACTCAGAAGGAAAGGGGTATGTTCTGACTGAGGAGGGACCAAGTTTGGTAATCTGCATTTACTCCTACAGACACCCGCCAGAATGCTGAGGAGACGCAGCTCCATTTTTATTTGCTGTAAAAATAGAACTAAGCTAGATTACTTAGGGAGCTTTTGACTATTTATATTGGCTTCTTATTTTAAAAGTAACAAAAACAGTATTATTTTGAGAGCTTTACGTGACTTACAGCACAAGCTGCAAATAATATCTTCGGTAAAGGACCCATTTCAAGTAGGGATGAATATGGTTCCATCTTGGCAGATAATCAACATAATCTTTGTTAGCATAACATGATCCTTTTTTACTGAGCCACAATGCCACATGATCAAATGATAGCGTTATTTTGCTAAGTCATCACTACTTCTGAGGTTATACTTGGGAAAGATCATATAGAGCAGTAAATTAAAATTTCCCAGTCTTTCCTAATGATGAGTTTGGGAACAGAGCAACGGTTTTAATCTAGGCTGTTTATTATTATGTGTACTAGGCCTTACTATTTCTTTTTTTTCTTTTTTTTTTTTTTTTACTTTTTTTTTATTACTATTTCTTTTAGTGGTAGAAGTTCCTCTTAAGGGGTAAAACAAGGTTTTGGGCATAACTTGCATGTGTTTGCAGATAACATTCTACCCTTCAGTGGTGATTACCTAGGAATACAAGCAGCTCTGTCTCAAAGCATTTAAGTATTAATTTCTTGAGGTACTTATCTAGACAAAAAGTACATTAAATTTTAGACACATTTTGTTTATTTTGTAAAGGTCATTACATCTCATCAAAATATAAATAAATGCTTAAATTTTCAAGGCTGTTACTGTATGTTACTATTTCATTCAACAAATACATATTGACCTGTTTGCACCACACAAAGTTGTGCTTATATTACTGAGGAGAAGACACAAGTTTCCACCTTTGAGAAATTAAGAGATCTGATAATGCAGTAAATACAGGTTAGCTTTGTAAGGAACCATGGTGAAGAGTATTTCTATTTTTAAAGGGCAACATCAACAGTATTATTAATTATATATGCTTTGCAACAGAGCTTTAACTAGTACAATTAAGAAATGAGTAGAAAGAAAAATTCTATGCATACCCTAAAAAACAAATCAACCCAAATCCATTTAAACAAACCAACCACAACTGTTAACATTCTTTTAATTCTCTCTCTCTCATTCTTTTCTAATGCCCTGATAACATTTTTTTGTCCTACACTTTCGGTCTAGGATTACCCCTCTCCCCCAATATCCCAAAGCTTACTGGGCCAATAATTTGTTATGCATTATTTTCTGAGCATATAAACTACTCTTTCCTCAGCTGAGGAACAAAACAGTGGTAGCAGCACAATGGAAAAGGGAAAAAGTGACTAACTGTTGACTACCATGTATAAAGTCATAACAATGTGAAAAACAAGGCTGCATAAAGCATTTTGCCATAAAAAGAAAAAAAAATAAGTACGAAATATTAATGTCCCATGATGAAATCATTGGAATATTTTTTCAGTGAACAAAGTCAGATAAAAAGAAATTCCTTAAGAAGGAAAATATTTTTTAGCACAACCAAAATGAGATATACTTATATAGAAATAAAATTAAAGCTTAACTATGATAAAATCTTTTTGCTTTTTAAGACTGATGAGAGCCAAGTTGAATACGTGACAGAAAACACTCATTTAATTCTTTCAAAGTAACATGGCTAGATGCTTCTCTCTCCTTCCATTTCCTTTACACCACTATCAGTTTTTAACATTATCTTTTCTTATTATTAATACAGAAAATACAGGAAATTCAAAGGAAAAGTAGCTATCTATACTCTTGCTCTCAGAGGTAGCACCCAGCCCTGGTACGCCCAATTTGCACATCACTGAGATGTACCTTGCCAAAGGTTACTACTCAGTTACTACAATGTCAGGGCCACAATTCAATGTACCGTGGTCTGGCTCCACAGCCCAAAGTACCTCCAAATAAAATTAACCAATTTGTTCTGGGTGAGAAAACTAGAAGTCTTTAAGACAAAGATGTACAAGCTTGACATAAAAAGCTGCCTTTTCATACAGAGTAGTCCAGTTAAAAATAACTCAGAGATGACAAAAGTAGAAGATAAAAAATAAATTAATATATAAAAATACTGCCTTGAAGAAAACCTGAATAAAATAACAAGTGTACTCTTCAAATGACTTCCAACTCACGGACTTGCCAGAGTTAACTAATCTCCACTTCCTCTGTAAAACACAACATTCCCACCAAGAGCACGCAGCCCGCACGCCCACAGCTCTCACTCAGCAGGCTGTGAAGTTACCAACCGATCACCATGTCTGTGCTATGCCTGCTTGCTTCCACTTGTACAAGCAGATACCACACAAAGTTGGAAAAAACAGGTATGAACATAAAAATACAAGTTTAAAAAGCTATCTTTTTAATATACTTAACATGGAAATTTCTGAGAAGATGTACAAGTGTCTTTAAAGAAAACTGAAATACTGGAAAATAGAATCATTGAAAGCTAGAAGGATTTTTACACTTAGATTATTTTGTACATGTTGATGAATAAAAGTTAGCAGCTTGTGCAGAGTGTAAAAAATTAAAGTAGATCCCACACTAAGCACTTCTTTAGCCTCTGAAATACGGCAGAAGCATTCAAACAATGGTATGTTTAGTAGGAAAGAACACCATCAATGCAAGACAAATTATGAAAAAGTATGCAAGACATGTTGTGAATCATAAGATGGCAAAAAAGCTAAATAAAAGTGTTCTTTTCACAACTCATTAAAAAAAGGAATTTCACTTATATATTACTTACTAGTTATTAGAGAAATGTAAAAATATTTATATCATGTGGACACTGAGCAGTTTAATATACTATTTATTTATTTATTTATTTATTTATTTTTGCGGTACTGGGGATCAAACTCAGGACCCTGCGCTTGCTAGGCAAGTGCTTATTCCACTGAGCTATATCCCCAGCCCAGTTTAATATACTATTACCCACATATATAATAGTGAAGTATATCCTGGAATTAAATAGAATACACACTGAGTCTGAAAATATTTTTTTAAATGTGGATTTACACTTCTGTTATTTTCTCCAATGTTTAAAAAAATTGTGATGCTAAATTAAAATTTCACAGAATAAATATTGTTGCCACGATTTTTTTCTGGAGGTAAAACACTCTTACAAGAGTTATGATTTTGCAGGGTAGAACATTTCAATAGGTTGCATACTTCCCTTTTCCTCTTTCCTTAAACTACACTACAGAAATCCAAATCCGAGAGAGAGGAAGAAATGAAAACGTTTTGATAAAATCTATGGTCCAAAATAACAGTCACTCTAACACAAAAAACAAAAGGTTGGTTTCAAATGAACTACCGCCTGCAAATCTCAGTTCCTTTATTTTCTGCATTTTTCTCATGAAATAAATGCTCTTTCCAGCCACACACTTCTCTTTGTTTTTCTTTTTTCTGGTTGGAACACACATTTTAATTTTTCTTCTTATTTTTGCCTCAATTTATTTTCTTGCCTTTGGCCTGCATGTTAACATTGCATCACCACCAGTGAACACAAACTTTTCCCCATTTCTCCTGGGAAGCAGGCATAGGGATGGGGAGCAAAATCTCCACCATCCAAGGACCTGACCTCTTATTTGCATTCCAGTGAGGCCACTTTTTTTGCTGCTCTTCTTCTTTTTGTCTCTCCCCAAAACAAATACTACTGCATTTAAACAGAATGTTTAGAGACAGGTTGAAGTATTAATGCACTAGTGAGAGAGGAAAAAATCAGAGCTATAATTATGGACACAAAGATCTGTCTGAACCTGCCAAGTACGTGTAGTTACTAAATTGTTCACACAGAGGCGCTCAGTAGGTATGGATGTACCAGGATTCTATTAGCTATGTCCCTGTATCTCAACCAACCAGCCTCCGCACCCAGGATGATGAGTCATTTTGAAGCTGAAGCAATATATTCAGGAATTAAGCTCATCTTAACTCCTCCAAATTTCTGTGTGTGTGTGTGTGTGTGTGTGTGTGTGTGTGTGTGTACAGGTACAGAGAGGTAAATTTGTCTTAGAACCCTATGTGAAAGGCTGACAGTTGATAGAAAAGGGAAAACTTTTCTGTTCAACTAAAAGTATAGCATCAAACCGAGGCAATTCTTTCTTTTCCAGTGATGAATATCATGTTTACCTATCCCAAAAGAAGAATCACATAAATTATTATTCAAATATTTTCCATTGAAGTTCAAAGATGATCTTCAGCATCACTTAATGACACAGAATAGTGAAACACGAACTTGCACTGACAAACATGAAAATACGAAGAACCTTTGAAAAGCACGTTGGTAGCACAGTTTACAGGACCGCACAGTTTGTTTTATGGTCATCAACCTGCTCACTTGAATCACATCCACCTGAGTTTAGCAGCTTAAAATTCATTCCACAGCTTGCAGTGCTGACATGGATATGATAAGACAGAAGAACGGAAAGTAACCTAGCTGAACTGCACATGTTCTGACCCTTTTTGTCCTCCCTGGAGCTTTTGCTACCTGGCAAAGGCAACTCTAAAGCTGTGCCTGTTGTATCTCCAGATCTTTGCTGTTAGCCAAGCAGAAACCTATTTCTCCTTGGGACTGGAAGCCAGAGAGGTGTTCTATGAAGAAGGCTTCTAAGTGAGTGTGTAAGCTGAACTCTTACTGAACTGAATTAATTATTAATGATGCAGATGGAGCTGTCCAAATGATAAGAACAGCTCCTGACGTGTCATGATCCAAGCTTTCATTAAACCATTTCAGGCATACTAATGGTTCCCCACTGCTCATTACCTACCAGCACTTTTCTCATAGATATAACACTAGTGCCCGTGGGCAAGACATTCCACAGAAACACAGAGGTTGGAAGTTTTATCTTACTTAGCATTATTATTTTTCTTTATAGAACATTACTATTAAAAATGTATATCTACTTAATACTATGCTAAATGGTTTCAATTCAGAAAAGGTGGAGATGCTAAACCATACTTTTTAAGAATAGCAATAGGTGATTTTTGTTAAAAGGGTATTACTTTCAAAGACAGTAGATAATATAGTTCATGTTATTAAGATTTGTACCTTAATTGAGTGTTAAATGTCTTGTATCACCAGAGGATATATGTAAGGAAATGTACTTTCAACAAACAAGCTGCATTACCATATTTCAATTTAGGTTAAACATTATTTTGCCAGGAACTGTTTTGCCCTCCTGTATCACTCTGAGTCTCTGTCTGGGGTATTTAGAGTGCAAGGCAAGTGTAGAGGAAATCTACAATCTGCACTGTGATTGCTACCTGCTGGGGCTTTGTTTTTCATTTGGGAACCATGTTCCAAAAAGCCCTTTATACTTCAACTCAAAGGATTTGGTTGAAAATTATAAGACACTATTAAATAATAATGCAGTCTCATTTTCTATGGGCAATAATATAATGTCCTTTGTCTCTCTCCTTACTCAAAAACTAAGTACACATGAACATTAATTGTCTTTGCCAAGTGAAATTTGGTTTGAGAGTCTATACTCAACACTTACCTTAACAGATATTAAGCAAAGAGAACTGAAGATCAACAGAAGTAGATACACAATATTTTCATAGAACAAAATATTTTTCAAAACATAAATGCATTTAGCAAAAGACTTAGGGAAAAACGGAAGCCTGTATCTTTAAGGACCATAATTTTTCCTGTCAGCTCTTTGTCATTTAATTCTAGAAAGGCTCAGGCAGTTAGCAGACATAAACTGAGAACAGAAACTGTGGCAATCATCTGATTAAACAATTATGATCAGAAATATTTTTTTCTAGAACACTTAGGAATATACTATTTGTATGATTCATACAAGTATTCAACTCAATTTTCATCTTGTTTTGAAAAGTAACTGTAAAATTATTAAAACTATTAAATTATAAATTATTCAATGACAATATGTATGTACATTTGAAGTGATTTAAAGTTCCCTCAACTACTAAATTTTTTCACAATTTTATTGAACACTAGATAACCAACAAAATAGCTAAGGTGGTCGTGGGTCACTGTTTTGGAAACATTTCTTAAATGAGAATGAAAAGATTTGAATGAAGAATGAAAGTATTTGAACTTGTTTTGTGTCCTTCACAAACTTTCAGTGGTTATATGACCATTTCTATCAGCACAATATAACAATAATAAAGTTATAAATACTAAAGTCTTGACACTTTATTTATACTCTTTCATTTTGATATTTCAAATTATGAATAAAGGTAGTAGACAAAGCTTAAAAACGCCTAATAATACTATTCTTAATTTGTATCAAATTCATCTAAAAGTAAAATTTCTTAAAAACCAGTTTTGATTTGGAATTCTAGGTCTTAGAGAAGTAATTTTATTTCTAATGGTAAAATTCATTTAGCATTCTTTTAAGTTTTAAAACCATTTTATACCCTGAAGCATTTAGGGTGTAACCATTTATTCAGAAGTACTAAATTACTATGTGGAAGTTAAGGCAGAATAATAATATTCATCTGCTTTTCTAAAACATTCATTTACTTCATAACATGGCTTATAAAAATATATTTTTAGGTTTTGACATGATACTAAGCTAGAAATAGGAAACGGTATTTTTCAGGAGAAATAATTTCAGAAATAGCAAGTCTATATAACTGTCAGCAAGGGATACCATAATAAAATGTACTACATAATATTATCCTGAAAGACATGTTTGTAAATAGGTGAATACTTAAATAATAAACAATAAAACAAATTATGTTTGCTTAATTAACACTGTTAAAATAGCACCTACAGTATAAGTGAACACAGCATCTGCTTACCAGAATAATAAATGTAACAGGTCCAATGAAACTCCATATAAAATAGTTGTCAACGTGAAGCCAGCAACTATTACAAAAAGAAAAGAACATGCATTAAAAAGTTTCACTGTGTCTTCAACATCCCAACAAAAATAGAATTTTTAAAAGCTAACAAGGTGATCTCTCCATTTGACTTCAAAAATTTATTGTGGGAAGGAGCAATTATAATAATTCTGAACTGGTGTTTTACTCAACAAAGGATGGTAGTTTATTTACTTCAACTTGTTGTTTTTCATTTCGGGCTTGGTATTTGGGAAAAACATACAAAATTATGCTTATGTGGAGAAAAACAAGTAAGTTGCCCTTCCCAAATTCTTCAGACCTTTTCACATGACTAAGGAATATTTGAAACTTATATTCCAAATTACTCCATCATTTGAAAGTTCTACATGTAGTGTTCAAAATTTGTTTCCTATGTCACTTTGAAAATCTGCTTTGACCCTATGGAACATAACATACACACATACCCAATAAAAATCTCTTTAGATACTGTGTTTATTGCAAAATAGACCAGCACTCATGTAATAACTCCATTAGGAATGGAAGAATACAAGAAAAAAAATCAGAGCAGAGAACAAAGTACTAGAGTACAGGATGCGTGATTCTATTAAGACAGAATTTACTTAGTGGTTCATTTTTCACATAATATTGAATATCTGTTCAATTTCTTTTACTTGTCTTTCAACGTCTGTATAGTTGAAAAGCATTCTTTACTCCAAGAGAATTTTCATACAACTAATTTTATGAGAGAAAAAATGGAAGGTCAGGTCATGCCTCTAGCATATAAAATCTTCAGAAACATGGCCATATCTACCTTTTGTCATTTTCCGTAAATATCTGTATTTTTAGAAATGCAACACGGTGACTTATTTTAATTCTCTCGAACGGCCCGATAAAATATTATCAAAGTAAAACACACAGGATGGAATGTGTTACTGTCACAACTCAGGAGAGGTAGCTACAGAGTCGGCTGCACAGACAGCTAATGAAGCATCAGCTTAAGCCCCAGTAGTTAAACCTGTCAGATGCTTTAAGTGAAGAAGAATTTTTACTTAATATTTTTCTACAGCCAAAAAGTTATTTACTTTTTCAATTTGTTTCAGGTCAATCTTTTGTGTTAAAACGAAAGTCTGTAATTTAGAATCTGCCTTGCCAGAGTACAAATCCTCTGAACCTAGAAAATTACAAAAGACTTGATTGTAATTTGCGCACGGCATGCCCATTCTCTTACCAATAGAGCTTTCACATGTTATTTTAGTCTGTCAGGGACCCTCACTGACAGCTAACAGGCTTTAAAAAATTATTCACTTGAAAAACACTCAGGTCGCTTGCAATTACTTACGCTTTTTCTGTTCCATAGCTCTTATAGTCAATAGCAGCTGAAACTCCAACCACTGTGGCAGGAAACAAGTAACCAGCAACATAGTAATATTTCTTCCTCGAATATTCGCTTTCAAAAACTTCCACTAACATCAAATAGAGCTGCACCCCTTCGAGGCACATCCAAGCAAAAGCCGCCAAAAAGAAGAAGTGCAGGAGGCCTGCAAAGATTGGGCACGCAATCTAGAGGAAAAGAACAAAACACACAAAGGAGACTCATGAATAGAAACAGCCCACACGAAACCTAGGACATATGCACTGACAGAAATCACTATTGTTTTAAAAATATCATTATTTAAAATACTGTTTCTGCTAAATGGGCTTTGTTCATACATGGAAAGAAGCACTAGAAACACCGCCCGCCATGACAAATCCCACTCTTGCAGAGAATGATGCCAAGTGTGCTAGACGTCATCGCAGTAAGACTTTACTATTTTCAGTGAAATTAAGTATCAAACAAAGCAAATATTACTTTCTATTCTCAAAGTGTCCAGTGTGAAATCTCAACATCCTACTTGATAATTTGCTTCCCAAGTCTTTAGAGCAGCTGTGTGCAAAGATGTATTATTTCTGTTTTTTTCAAATTCAGTTTAAAAATAAAAGAAGGAGAACATGTATTTCTGTTTTCTATAAAGGAATTTTAGCACTTTGCTTTAAGGTCAACTGAACTGGTACCAACTATACAGGCTTATTCTCCTGTTCTGTCTGAAGCACTCTTTAGTTTATCCTGGAGGAGACGACCAGAGCGGTGCACTAGCTAATTAAGCTCTGCTTCTGGCACTGAGACCTCACAGTGATGAATCAATTGCTCTAAACATGAAAAAGACAATCACTGGCCAGAAAAATTATGTAAGCAAAGTTGGATTTTAAAAACAGTATCTCTTCATTTCCGTATCCCTAACATTGTTCTATCCAAATTATGTGGCTTGGTAACAACCCAGAGAAATGGAAGTTACATTTATACATGAAATAAACTCATTCGTAACAGTACTTTAGGATTGAGCTGCCCTTTAATTTATTACAAATCATCTTTCAACACTGCAGGTCAATTATGTCAAGTTCCAATGTCAAATATTAGCATCAGCATCACATGAGGATTCAACTGTATTAAAATAATTTTCAGAGATCCAAGGTCAATAAACTTAACAGGTGTGCTTACCGTGTATTTGGTCTTATCAATGCCTATTAGAAAAATAAATTCAGCAATGAAAAGGTTGATACAAAGGTTCTTATGAATAGTATTACGGTCACTCTGTAGACCACGGAAAAAGCAGAAGGTGAAAATGCAAATAGCCAAGCAAACTAGAGAAATGACGATTCCCACCCAGGTGATGACTGTAAGAAGTAACTCATGAACGCCATCTTTATACTGAAAATTAAAAAGATACAAAGAACGTTAGTATTCTTACATTACATCAACCACAGAAAGTTTTCACACACAGCTCATTTTTAACACTAAATTTTCTTAAGAGTAGTAGTCATGTGTGTGCAAATGAGGATTGTTACTAAGAAGAAATTTTGACCGTACAATACAGTTCAGTACTATCTTAAAGAACAATAGATGAAAGACTAAGATTTACCTAGACAATAATACAAAAAACACATGTATTTTAGAATAACGATTGAAATAACTACCTATGGAAACATACCAAAAAATGTTTCCAGGACAAACTTAAACATAGGCATAAACATAATAGACAATTTAATGACTCTACAGGCTAACGTATCAGCCAAGTTGTAAGTTTTCACTTTCTCCTTGGGTTTCTGTATGCTTACATATTAAGAGTGGAGGAAAAATAAAGCTTAAAATTTCACACCATACTTAAAATACTTATCTTCTGGCTATCATTCTCTCAGGCAGGAGACAAAACAGTAAAACACATTCTAGTAACCAATCTGAGTTTTCAAAGTCTGCAGCTTTGCAGTGTGCAAAGTATTTAGGAAAAAAGTGAAAGTTGTAAAGTGAGACCCCAACCAACACTCCAGGTGAGAAAGGCACACTAGACGTTAAAGTCTCTGTCCCCTTTGTAGGGCTCACTGATGTTCATTTATTAAACCCCTGGTGGTCTCCGATACACACCCGCCCAAAGCAGACAAACTTTAGAGAACAAGTTTGTTAAGTGATATTCTCGTGTATGACTTTGAGAAATACCAATCACAGAGCGCCTTCGTACAATACATGGGCAATGCAGAAACAATTGCAAATCCACATCACAGTTCGCTTTTTAGCTACGATAAGCACCCAAAGACGGGACCATTACACAGGCTGTTTTCAATCTCTGAGGTTTTTCTCTGCTACTAATTAGAAGGGAAGATACTTACTGCAATTTCCCTGTGGGCCATGAGAATGGCAAAATTGGTTAGGTGGCTGCATGCACACGTCGTACGAGTTTTATTAGTGTCAACCAGCTTGCAGCCCTGGGTAGACCAATATCCCATCATAGTTCTTTCTGAGTAGTTCCAGAAGGAGCAGTTTGGATTGAAATAATTGTCAGGCTGGGAAATAAAATGACAAGATAAAATTAGGATTTTACACTTTAAGCTGGCAACAGCAATTGTTTAATATGTGTAAAAGGTAATTTAGATTAAACTTTGCAGGTTTCGGACTATAAAGTTTTTCATCAACAAAATTGTGGACTATGTTATATAAGGCAGATATCTAGCTTAAGAGGGGCTTTATAGTCTGAAACACTCTGAAGTGTACTCTAAATTACCAAAGACCCATTTTACACAATTACAATTTCCAGCTTATGATTTTACGTACCGATGTAACATTAGAATCATTGGGGTTTTTTTTTTTCCCCGTTCTGACGATAATTAGCACCATGAATTTGTTCTGGCAAAGTTCTGTAAAGGTCAAGTGTCTTAAAAATCCGTTTTCAATTTTGGTTGGTTCTAAGTGACACATTTTTCGTAACCATTTGAAGCTATGCAGTTAATAGCTCAGGTCTCTTGAGAGTAAATCAGCGGAAGCAGAGATGACACGAGGACCAGGGCTGCACAAATTTCCTTTTGCCGCTTCTGGAATTCATGTGGTTATTGTGGGCACTGACTCATTTTATGTTAAATAGCCAGGCTTCCAAAGTAGTGCACGGAAAGTACGTCTTACTGAACGTCAGGTCTCCTCAATCCTATACTGTACTTTTAAAGTACACTACAGTACTGGGCACAGTGGTGCCAAATGTAATCAGTTGAGATTTAAAAAAAAAAAAAATTGCAAGCTCAAAGGTAGAGCACAAAGAGTTAATATTAAGCTACCCTGCTGCTAAGGTAAGAGTTAATTTTCATTTGAAAACAAATTAGAGTCATTTACATTTTGCTGTTGATTACTGAATTAGCTTTCATTAAGAATACACTTAAGTTCTAATAATCACTGAACCAGGCTCATTTAATTTTATGCTCACAGACTTAAATAAACTTGTGTCTCTGACCTAGCCCAACATTTAAAATTCAAATGGAAAGGTACTTCCTCCCTCCCATCTTCCCGCTCTCCCTCTCCCTGCACGCCCAGCTTGTTGCCTTTGTTTTCCTTCCTCTCTCGTTTTATAACCCTCTACTACTTCATTAGCATACATTAACTTACATCAATGTGTGGCAGGGTAAAAAGTACAGGATCAGTCAGGTACACTCTGCTGGACTCCTTATTGATGGAAACTGAAATGACGTGAGAATTCACCGCGATGGTGCTATTGCGACCAATAAAGTCGGCGCCCAATTTTATGGTTGCATTTTCTGTACTAAGGAACTGTCCTAGACTCCGGTAAATGATGAAAACCAACTTCGCAAGCCCTAGGAAGGTAAAGATAGTCATATGACTGGCAGGTGATATGCTCACGAATAAAATAAGCTATAACAAAATAAGAATAAAACCGAAAACTCCTATGGCATCTTTATGGGGAAGGAGTAAGGCACGATTAGGAGTCTTTAGAAGGTAAACCCTTGTTTTATTCAAGGAGACATAACAAGCCATTTTAGAGTCGGTCTTCCCCACAGAGTCGCCTTTCAGGGGCTGTCCTCTTACCGTTCCGGCTGTTCTGTTTGACCGTGTTGGCAGAGAGCTGGATCGAGCTGCCTGCTCCCTTGATGCCCAGAGGAAATTTAAAGTCTTGGATCTGTCCTTCTGTACTCAGTACAGCAACTTCTAGAACTGAGAAAGGCAAAGGACAAAGGAGAGGAGGCATTGTTTAAACCACAAAGCCACACACGATAATGGGAAGGCATCACTACTTATAAAAAGATTTCAACAGACTTTGGAACAAAAAACTAAGTTACTCCCAATGTCTTAAATCATTTCTCTAAAAAGTGTACATAATCATTGTAAATGTTTTCTTCATTGTTTTACACCTTTTGTCATGAACTACTCCAAATATCTAGCCTATGAGTACGATAAAGTGTATGAATTCATAGTATAGGCTTTTATTTAAATAGTAAAATTAAACAAAAAATCTCAAAATAGTTATTTTTTGGGCTCCTTATGTTAAGTGATTTTTCATTTTACCATTACCTAGTAGTAGTAATAAAAGTAATTTGAATGCCTTTATTGTATATGTACACCTATTTCTAAGTATGATTGTGGCATTAAAAAAAAATCACGTAAGTTTCAAGACTAAGTTATCTCCTTTCTCAATTTAGTGAGGCCAAAAACATATATTTTCTCTGTCATGTTAGAATTTCCCACTAACCCTTCACCAGTAACCATCAACCTTTACACACCTCAAACAAAGCAAAAGAAGATCTGTGAGCCAAATCTGACCAGTCACTGTTTTTGTAAATAAAGTTTTATTAGAACACAGCCATATATACTCATTTATATATTGGCTCTTTTAGTGCTACAATGCCAGGCATGAATTTGCAAGAGACTTTGTGGCTGCAAACTCAGTGTATAGTATCCATGCATTCAGAAAACATTTGGCAACCGCTGCAATCTAATCCAAACTTCCAAAATTCAAAACAAGTTGAAAAATTAAAAAAAAAAATCAGGAGAACAAGTCAGAGAAATTCATCTGATCAACAATATTGTTTAACTGTTTTTCTAAAATATAGTTTAGATGACGTGCGATCAATATGCCTGCTGATTAGGGCTTATTGCAAAAATCACAGTAATTTACAACAATATTCATAATACTTTTAAAAAGAGAAGTATTTACTTTTAAAAAGAAACAACACTTTTAAAAAGTATTATTTCTACAAAAGTGAGCTATCCTATATTAACTACATAATGCCACTGTGGAATTGTAAGAAAAATTTCTGAAATTTTAGTTGAAAAAAGTAGCACGTACTGTAAAAATTCAAAAATGCAGCCATATATTTTCTCTGAATTTCACCCTACTATCTGCATTATTGTGGAACTATTTCTGTACCTACACCTATCTATGCAAGTGTTTGTACATGCAAAGACACAGATAGGATGCTGGTCACCCTTTCTTTTCCTTTCCAAACCACCAAGCTCTTATTTTGTTAATCGTTACAAATTCACTTTTTAAAAATAAATGGGTTTAGCTGTAAATATGGAATCACTGACAGTAACAGATTTTTATGAGTAACTAAACCATGCTCAAATTGTTACCCTACAACCTTTTAAACTACAACCTTATGAGAACACTCACGTAACTTCTGGAGTTTCACCAGCTGCAGAAACTGGTGGAGCTACTCATGTTATGAATTCATGCTTGGGAAGATTAAGCACTTGGTAGGGGGCTAATCTGCTTTCTTCTGTCAGAGTCCACATGTGTGGGCAGAAAACGAAGGGGAAATGACAGGGACGAGAATGTGCATCTCATGTACAGTTGTCTCTTCCTCACAGTGAAGGCAGTTTTTCCTTAATTATTCTTAAAACAAGTAACAGAAGAAGAAAATCACTTCATGCCTGTGAACAAATCAGACCTGGTGGCACAAACCAGGAGTCCTAACACTTAGGAGGCTGAGGCCCAAACAAGAGTGAGAGCAGCCCAAGCAATTAGTAAGAAACAGTCTCATCAATCGATCAATCAATCAATCAATCAGTATCTTTGCAAATGAGAAGAGAATCTAGAGATGGAAAAAGAGAAGGTTGAAGAGGAAGAGGAAAGGGAGGGTAGGAGAAGTAAAAAGAATTAAGATTTATTTGTACATGTACCATCCCACATGATGAATGTAATCATTACATACCACAAACATGTACTAATAAAAATTTTAAAAATTGGGCCAAAGTATCTTCCAAAAAACCCCCACACTAATGCGTAAGTATATATGTAAAAAGAGTTAATTTTATTCAGAAATATTTACTTACTAGAATTTAAAAACTATATCCACACTGATGAAAAGCAATCTCTCTGAATTTTCCAAGAACCGGATCATTACTACAAATTTTAGTTGACATTTTTAAGCCATATGAAAATGCAATGATTCACTTCACACTAATAACTCTGTATCAGTGGTTTTACCTTTTGTGGAAAATGGGCATTTTCCTAGAAAAATGAAACTGGCTGCAAGAAATTTTAAAACTGCCATCATTTCTAATGATGAAAGAAAGCCCACTCATAGTTAAATAGATCCTGACTTTTAAACCACATCTTGTATTTTCTATTTCTGAAAATAAGACTATACCAACCCATGTCACTGTGTACCCCAGGTTGACTGTAAATTCACGATCCTCCTGCCTCACCTCTCAAGTGCTGGGATTCCAGGCATGCCCACCGCACATGGCTGAAAATTTTTGAAGAAACTGACACCCATGAAAATGATTAGAATGCATGATATTCACCAAACCCCTCCCCAAAATGTGAAGCTGGGGAAAAGAGAAGAGGTGGACTGTCAGTGTATTACATACAGGTCCCAAACGGCCAAAATAAAGCCCATTGATCTGTATAACTAACCGTGTACTGGGGAAAAGGATGTGAAAAATAAAACAGACACATACTTTAAATTTAATATCATGAACAAAGTTTTAAGTCAGAAAGATATGTAGAAATTAACATTAGAAAACAGTATTAGAATTCACTAAATGAGAAAGTTAAACTGATTAAGAGAAACATTTCCAATAAATGTCAGTGCTCATTCCATGTAAAAGAAAAAAATCTTTACAAAATAATAGGAACAAAAGGAAAATTCCTAGATTAGATACAGGTTTTGTTATCAAATAAGTTATCTATGCAAAATCTATAGCACACAATGCCCAGGCACTGAATTTTAATGAATAATCCCTATCAACACGTTAATAATAGAGCACTACAGGATTGCTAAAAAAAATAGTAATTCAAGAAAACAAAAAGTATCAAGATTGTGAGAAATAAACTGACTAGTAGTAAATATAACCACAAAGTATAACATAAACTATCATAAATAAGTCAGCAAGGCTGCTACCCACCAGACCATGTTCCTCTATATGAAACAATGACTGGAATATACAATTCAAAAAGATTATTCATAACAAAACAAAAAGTACAAATTATCTAGGCATAAATTTAGTTTCTGAAAAAGTTTAAGACATTAAAGACAAAAATATATAACTTTTAGAACAAGTTGAGAATTATATAATGGTCTTGTTTGGAAGAACTCAGAAGATCAATCTGCTGCTTCTCTCAAAAATCAATTTACAAATGAAGTTTAATTCTAATAAAAAAATTCCACAAAAATTTTGTTTGTGTGTGTAAATTGATAAATTGATGTTAAAATTCCTATGAAAGAGATGTTCCAAAAATGAGCCACATCAACTCAAGGAGCAAGGTTGAAAGAAATACCAAGTGCTATTAGCATTATTAAAACTACAACAATGATAAAATGGTCAAGAATACACACTGTCAGCATGTGGATACATGTACAGGAACGTCATAAATGACAGATATTCACCAGGGAAAAGAATGCATTATACACTAGTTAAGAACACAGAAAGAATTGGTTATTTATATAGAAAAATCAAATAATCGCCTCCATATTATAATCAAAAACAAAATTTAAGTGAATTAAAAACAAAAGTAAGAAAGGCAAAATTTTACCTCTAATAAATTGTAAGATCCTTACAAACTCAAAGTAGAGACAACTTTCTTAGGTAGGAAGGCAAAAAGAAAAAAAATCTTACAAGACACCCCAAACACCAATGCTAAGATGATAAACTGATCATTTTAATTTCATTAGAAAAAGTTAAAAAGAGAAGATATGAACGGATTCATTGTACTTAAATATATAATCCTCAAAGAACCAGTGTCCAGAATGTAGGAGGAAGTACAAAGAAATATAAAACTAGAAAAATATCATGGGCAACAAATTCACAGGAGGAAAACTAAAGCAGACTAAATAAATGCATTAAAGAAAGAATCAAAGGCATTAAGTAATCAGGAGAACTTCAAATTAAAACAGTAATGGGATCAATTCAAACTCATTAGATTAACGATACTTCAATAATAAAGTGTTAGCAAAGACAAGGATCTTATTACTGTTATTACTAGTGAAAGTGTTAACTGGTAAAACCAGGTTAGAGTACAATTTGGATTTATTTAGTAAATGGAGGACAGGCATGCTTTATTGCTCAGAAATTCTTCTTCAGTGTGTGCATTTAGAAAGGCACATATTTGAACAAGTAAATACACAAAACCTTTCCCTGCACTTTTCTTTGTATCAGCAAATAAATGGAAGCTATGAAATGTCTACTGGTAGATATGGGTGATTGTGTATTCTGGGATCAAATGAATCAGTTACAGTATATACAAATGTGGAAAGTATAATGCTAAGGAATGATTAGACACATGTAAAATCCTTAGTGTTAAAAGTACGAAAAATATTAATTTACTCATCTGTTGAGCAAAAATTTTAAAAGAAAGGTTATTAAAGACCTTATCAATGCTGAAAAATAAATTAAGGGCAATAGCAAAGCCTTTCTTGACCTGATCAGATTCAATGGACTTCAACATTATCTGTGATTGTTTTCTCCTAAAATGTTTTTTAGTGACTATGGTAAAAGGTCATGATGTAGTCCCAGTGGCTGAATGGCGTACAAATGCTTATGCCAGCATCTGCACTATCTGTGTTTGAAATAGGCTTTGCTCAATGGATTTCTGGAAGCGAAGGTAGTTGGTTCATAGGAGAGCCATCCAGGGCCTCAACAAGAGCCAAAGCTGTAGATAGAATTTGAACACAATTCTCTATCACGCTATTTTTCTCCCAATTCATCAGAGTACTGGCTGCAATGAGATGAAAAGAGTAGCACATAAGAGCCTCTGAGAATAACTATGTCCTCTGCCAGGAGACCTGTAATCTGCCAGGTAGAAGCGGCTCTGTCTGCCTGGGTCCTAGGGTGGAAACAAGAGGTAGAACTGCTGACAGCAGGAGGCACAGCCAAGGCCCGGCCTCCTGGGTTATGCAGTATGCAGGAAGCAGGAAGGATAAACTTCTGTTTGGAGTTTTTGTTACTACATATACTCCTAATTCCTAGACCTAAAGTGACAGGAACAGCCATGCTAGCTACTGAGGCCATTCGGAAAACAAAGGAAAAGAATTTTGTAATGAATTGATCAGGCTGTTAGCACTTAAACTATCTAATTAATCTTCAGGTCAAAAGGAAAGACACCAAGCATTAAAGCCCTCATGATATGATGCAAGATGATGCAACGAAGTTCTTGGGGGAAAAATTAAACCTCGTCTGCCCAAGTGTCTAGATGTAGGTGAAGAGAAATATAGAATGTGTGAAATTTTGTACCCTCTTATTTCTTCTACAGAAACGAAAAAGTTTCCAAAAAGTTGGCTCAGCCTTTTAATTAAAAGAAACTCAACCAACACATCAAATGCCATGTATTTTATTTGTATATAGGTTCAAACAAACCAGGTAAAAATTTACACCCAAACATTAAGCTAATGTGCTCATACTTTTGTTATCTTTTAAAATATATTTTTGTTCCTTTTTATGCATGATAATGATATTGTGGGGTTTTTTATGGATATGCAATATGTATTTTCCCATGATAATGATGATGGGGTGTTATGATAGGCTGTGCAGTAATCACACTGGTGGGAAGGATAAGTGAAATAGTACTAGTTACATGTTGAAACTAGGTAGCGAGAATTTTTAAAGTAATAAATAGAAAATTCTGCTGGTCCCAAGATAATAAGGGGAAAAAAAAAAGAAAATTTATACATTGAGGGATCATATCCCAACTACATATCATCTGGCAAAAACTGATACTTAAGGATATATGCAGAATACTTACTTCTCATTAAGAGACACATGAATGGCAAATAAACACATGAAGTTATAAGTAAATGGTTGCTTAGCAATTAAAATGAACCCACAATAAAAGGACACTGTAAAACAGTAAACTGGCTAAAAATGAAAAGGCTAATATTGGTGAGGATGTGGAGCAAGTGGAACTTTCAGACTGCTGCTGGATACCGTTTGGGAATTCAGCAGCCAAAAAGTGGAATGTTTCAAAAGCAAACGATAAAAAAACAAATAAAAAAGCACATGATGTGCACAAATACAGTGGCAAACACTCAGCAATGTAAGCAACTAGAGACACCCCCTCTGTATGAATAAATCTCAGTAATATCACTTTGCATTAGGAAACAAGATAAAAAAGATGGCCACTGAGGTGCATGCCTGGACCCAGCTCTCTTGGAGGCTGAGGCAAGAGGACCGCAAGTTCGAATCCAGTCTGGGCCGCTAAGCGACCTGGTGAGACCTTGTCTCAAAATTAAAAATAAAATATGCAAAATGGATGTAATTCAGTGTGAAGAGCCTGGATTCATTCCACACTACTACAAAAATGGAAAGTCCTTTCACCTTAAGGTCCAGAAGAAGCTAATAGCAGTAGATCTTTCCTGGAGCTGACAGAAGATAAGACTATTGAGTAATAAAATGTTGACCATGCTGATAAAGTGATACAAAATGCTCAAGATTCATCAAACCACGCACCTCATAAATACCCTGATAGTATGCAAGTTATACATCAAAGTTGATTACAAAATAACACGGCTGTACATAATTACACCACTTTTATGGAGTCACGCAGTATAAGGTTAAATTGTGCTATGAAGTTAAACTAAGTATACAAGAAGAAATCACTAAGGAGGAAAACAAAATTGTTTTAACAATTTAAGATATTGTAATCATGCCCTAAATTTAGATAAGAGATTCAACAGAGTGAAGATATAAAGGAATAGGCTATTTTAGTACTCAAGTCTGAAACGACAATAATACAAGTCTTAGGAAATAACTGAATCGTTCCTTCCTTCCTTTACACTGAATCTATGTTACAGTATGCAAGATGACTATCACATACTGACAATTCTTGGGTATTCAACATGCAGCGTAAGGTTCAGGCACTGCTGTATGGATGTCAGTAAAATGTGCATTACATTCCAAAAGAATCTCCATCAGGTTTTTTAAAATTAGAAAATAAAGAAAATCAATATAAAGAACAATACTTTAAATTGCTGAAAAAAAAATGGGAAAACATATTCTATGATTTCAACTTCTTTGAAGTATATCTTAAGAGTACCACAAAAATATCTTGGATATCTAATAACTGTTTCATGCATATAAATATAGACATATATAAGGCTGGCCAGCATATAGAACTTTGACAGGGTTCATCAAATTTCTCACTCTCCAATAAGAGGAGAGGAGGAAAACTGTGTTTACTTTGTTGTTATTTTTTAATAAACTTCCAAAAAATTAGGGAATAATTTGATGTTGTCATAGACCAAGTTGCAAAAATACTTTCCATGACTCATTTTCTATGATGATCACGTCCACAATCCTCTGCCCTAGAACAGGTCTCTAGATACACTTGAGAATTACTGTCCCATGCATATCTTAGGAATTTTATGAGATCCATAATTAAATCAACCTCAAAAATAATGAAAGTCCCTGGTCATGATAGGTCAAATTATCTTGACTTTGTTTACTTTGAACTATGAAGTGATTTATAATCATTACACTCCAGGAAAAAGTTTTAATATTTCTTCTGAAAAATTCACTTATTTAAAATACAGCTTAATTCCTGGTATTGTAATATAATTTATGTCCATTTTTGACCTACAATTACTTTCCATTTTTGACATAAATTCCTCTGACACCTGCGGACACAATTAAGTGAATGACATGGCATCTTAGACAGAAGACTTCACTCAAGTGTCTACTGTCCTTGGCCTTAAGAGTAGTCTATGTCCCTCTGGTGAGTGTGAGGACATCTGCACATGTGCATGTGTGTGTGTGTGTGCACTGAACAATACACTTGGAAGAAGTTTTACTTTACGAAGAGATGGCAAATGTAATCTGAGTTCCTCCACATCAATCATTAACAATTCTAAATTGGTCAAGCTTAAATTAATAAAATTTACCACTTGAAAGTATTTTCAACAGTGAATTACTATCTTTCTGTGGCAGCCTTTAAATTCTAAATTATGCTTCAAAACTGTTTGTAGTTACTTTCCAATCTATGAAAGGTGAACATCCTACATTATGGGAGGTGTAGCTCACGGGCCATACTTTTACCTGAGGGCAATTTTGTTTAATATAAACATTTTGTTCAAGTTCTGCAAGCTAAAATATTTGAGTGGGAGAACATATCCCATAAAGTAATTTACATTTACTAGGGACATGTCATATAAAATGGGGAAGCTTTTGCCACTGTTCATGCAAGCACTTTGCCTTATTTAAGCAATCCATATTTTGGCATTTAAGTGCTCTTACACTTCTTTTATGATTTTTCAGTTGGAAAAAAATACATATATATCCATATAACACATTTTTTAGATATATAGTAATTTTGGCTTTCTCATTAATTTTGTTAAGTATGAGCACCAGTTTATTCTCCTAAAAAGCAGAAATGATAGTTTAACCAAAGAGAAGTTTAGCACTAAAACATGAGACTTAAAATAAAAAAAAATTGAAAAAAAGGAAATCACTGACTCAAACATTTATATTCTACACTTGATCTTAGCCAAAAGGCCAAGAAGTGATAAACATCTATATTCTAAATCAAAACTAAACCTGACCACAGATTGACTTACCAATATTTTCTGTGGGCATGGAGACCCTTGTTGGTTCTAAGAGATTGTCTGCAAGGACAAAGGCCCCTTCTTCCAAGGTATCCAGTAGCATAGTTGCTGTATGTGCTTGTTCAGAAGAATTCATATGTCTCCAGGACTCCAAAGCCTCGGGTCTCAGAAGATTGTCCACTGTGTCAACAATTGCCTGCACCCATTAGAAAATTGTCATTAGTTCTGACAGTTTTTACAACTATAGTGACTTTCAACTGCTGCCTAGTGTCAACTGTAATATTTATCTGTCACTATGATCTAATCTTACTTCAAGAGGGATGAATACTTGAACAACGTATATCTGTCCGACCTGCATATCCCTGATCATATCATAGTAAGACTAAAGACTAGCAGACTATGATTTGATTATTGTATGAGTAGAAAAGAGGCTTGTTTCTATTTACCTAATCATACCTCAGCTATTGGAAGGAAAAAGATAACGAACATCAGCAGCTCTTAACTTGAGGCATGACTCTTAACACCTATGGCCGTAACTACTAAGGTCATCCTATTTACAGTCTCAAGGCTTGAATCTTCTAAACGGAAAACTCTGAGGTTGTTAAAGCAGACTAATATTTATGCCTGAAATTTGAATCATGTTGCTTTCTGGAACCTAAATTAGAATAGACACTAGAAGTGTATCTGAAAGACATTAACTTGTTCATTATTATTTGTTAAATAAACATTTTTAAAGTTTAAGTTATTTGCTAACATTGTTGCTCTTCCGGTTCCCTGTCCAGGTAAAAAACATACCTTAATTCATTAAAATGTCTACTCTGAAAGAAATTATACACTGAAATTATACTCTGAAAGAAATTATTTAATATAGAGACACATAAAATCATCACAAACATCCAAATTGCAAATATTCATATATATAGGCTCAATTTATTACCATGCAAAAAACGTTGAATAAAAAAATAACCCAGTCAGCTTTGTAGCTAGACAACTGAAGATAGACTGCATTGAGTCTTGCTGTACTTATGCCCTGTGTATGACCCAGATAGCTGAAATCACTATACTTATTTATTATTCCTTTTACCTAGTCATAATCTATGATTAAACCAAAAGATGAACTGTTGACCTAAAGAAAAAGAACATACATTTTATATATATGTATATGTATGTGTGTGTGTGTGTGTGTGTGTGTGTGTGTGTATGGAAAATTGCTAATTTAGGGTAGAATATTGAATCAAGCAAGGGAAAAGTTGTTTGAGGCTACTGTCAGAGTAAGATTAATTAGCTTAATCCATCTTAATATCCCTGTTCTGTCTGCCTTGTGAGCCCCTTGACCTTCCTGGCAGGTGGAAGGTACTTCCAAGTGGTGCTTTTTCCCTCTATCTCTAATGGGAGATGGAGTAGTCAAAGTGCGCACATGGGCACTGTAGTAGCCACTAACTAGAGTGGAACAGAAATGGGTCTGCCAAGGCCGGGTTCATTCGCCACCAAGAAGTACAGAGTGGAGCCTCTGACCTAAGTGACAAATGAACCCTTTCTGTCGCAAAGTGGGAGCTCGCTTCATCTGCACAGGGTAAGTCAGCTTCTGATTTGTAATTTAGGGAGTTTTGTTAGTCTTATCTGAACAGAGACGCTCATCTGAGACATTCTGAAAATGACACTGGTTAGAAATAAAGGTCATAGTGAAATTTACTACGTATACACGTAACTTGCTGGTAGCATGTTTTATTCATTCAGAAACCACATTTATTATCATTTCTACTTTTCCAGTGTGATCAAAATGATCAACAGTTTAATCATATTCCTGAAGCAGACTTTTCCCGCTGAAGGAAAAAGGAAAACAAAAAGAACCACGTTTTTCTCACTGAGGCAACACCTCAATTATTATATTTCACACACTAACTAACAGGTGACCTGAACATTTGCGTCAGTAAAATTCCATGGACTGCGACAGTTATTTCTTATTTCCACTAAGCAGGCTGAAAAGGGAGAACCCCAAAGTAGACTTTCTCCCCAATTTCTTAATCAAGTTCCTTTCTTATTTCTTAAAAAAGTTCTCAAGTCCAACAGTATCTTTTGCTAACTACTGAGATACCATTCTTTTTTTCTCCCTAGACTTTACCAATCAAAATTAATGAAATTATGGCCTCTGAATAACCTCTGTGTTTGAAATTACAAAATTCTTGGTTTTGTTGTCATGGCACATGGATTAATTCTTCAAGGTTTGGTTTACCATGGTAACAGTACCCCGGAGAGTAAGGTTCGAAAATTGCTAGCCCCGAAATGGAACTTGTAAAATTTCAGATCAAAGCAAAATGCAGTTTGGTATTAATATTCTGAGCTGGCATCCAGAATTAGTGTGGCATAATGCTACTGTTAGCCTCAGCGTATCTCCCATTAGTTGACTCTCCATAGCAAGAAGAAAAACTGGACAGAGTTGAAAGAGGACTCTGAACCTACCAGTAGGTCTCTGTTCTTACTAGCTAGCTAAAAACCCCCATGCAACATATGTTGATATCTCGCTACCACATTACATTTTATTTCATTTTTAGTAGCCCATTCCATATCAAGCTGATTCTGGAAAGGAATCCTCAGATTTTCAGGACAGAGAGAGCCTATTTCATTTAAGAGTATGCCACAGAAATAAGAAAGCAGTGACTTTTTCATGCACAGACATTATGACTATACAGTCTTTGATATGATAAACTGCCAAAAATATATCATAGCTGTTTCACTCAAGTTGTTTTTTTAATCCAGAGATGACAACAGAAAACGTCTGCGACTATCTGATTACTTTCCAATTCAGAGGATAGTTCATTAAAATTCTGGTACTTTTGGATGAATGGAACAACAGCAAACATGATTAAAATAAATTATATGCTTATTCTGAGAGTAATATACCTGTGCAAAGCCAACATTTGTACAGCTGATATGGGGCACATTATATAATTATCAAAGACTGAAATACATTGGATCATGCAGCAAGATGATAAAGCGTGGCAGGTAGCTGAGGAGGGAGAAAGCAGGGTGACAGCACAGGAGAGATACCTTAAGGTAAGCCCTGCATGTCTTCTCTCGTTTTTGGAGCTTTTAAGTAAAAGAAAAGAAAACCAGAGGTTAGATTATATCTTTTGAGATCGAGGAAAGAAATCCTCAAAAAAAAAAAAAAAAAATCTGGTATTCCAGAGCTCAGTTCATTATTGACAGGAGTCCTCTGTGTGTCTGTGGGTCTAACTAACTGCCCAGACTGCTTGCTTACATGTTTGAGCTGTATTGTATGGAATATAATAAGCCAAAGCGTGTTGACCAAGAAAAAAAAAAGGCAATGAAAAAGGGATCAAATACATACTGTACTTTTTTGCTTTTTTAAAAAAAAAACTCATTTTTTTAACTTCTTTAAAAAAAAAAAAACTCATGTTTTTAACCTTTAAACTGTATTAGCCACAGCTTTGGAGTTCAGATGAATGTAATATAAACAGTATTACTTCCTATCACATTTTAGTCACAGTAGGAAAAATTAATAGCAATGATACAAATTTTTCTTGCTGAGAGAAACCTGACCTGTACATTCCTACGTGTGTCACAGTTTTGCTGCAACTGAAATAGCTGCACATATACTATTCACATACGAAGTGCATCAACTGTGTAACGTACAATCTCTGCAGGGCCAGCGAATGGATTCTAAACTGTAGAGTGCTGACCACGATCAGAGGAATGCAGCTGCCACCAACCAAGATCCCTTAGGAATCAGTGACACTTGTACTTGTTGGTGAGACACTGCTGATTTCTAAACTGTAGCTCTTCTTAGGGGAAAGGAACCAAATGTTGGTTCTGAAGGTATGCCCAGGGGGCCAAGGCTTTGGCAGGCCACTGTTGGAACAGTGGGGAGATGTCGTACAAAATATCTTATTTAAAACAGGAAAGAGTTTTCCCTACCTTGTTATAACTCCTTCCGGCTGAGTCCTTTTCACTAGGTTTCAGTTCCTGCAGCTGTGCGTCCAGGATGTCCACCAACTGCTCCATCAGCCTCACTGAAGAGCTCACATCGCCCGCAAACACCGGCCCTTTGGTATGTTTAGCCAGTTCGTTGGCGAGACTAGCGGCATTTTCTCCACTTCTGATCTGAAATGACAATGTGCATTATCTCAGTAAGATTTCCCGCTCTGTTTGTGGCTTCTAGCTCTCCTTGAGCACTTCTGTTGTGGTGAAAAAAAAAAATTTGTACGGATGTTAAAACCTGTAACGAATTGAGACAATAACTTTCTCTTCATCTCAGAAGATTAAAGGGTTTTAGATCCTCAACACACAGAAGAAACTCCTAACCAGACACTTACAAGAAACAAGGAAAATTTAAAAACAGAAAAATCCTATTCAAAAATTTTCAGCCAGTTCTCTCATTTCACTGTACTCATTTAAAATTGTTATTTAAAACTCTTTGTTTATCCCAAAGATCTGGAATTTAAATCACAAGCTCATCAGTGTGATACACAGGGTTATGATCTAGTGTTTTTACTTCAGAGAGGTGGGTGGAGAAGGAGAATAGGAAAGTGCACTGTATTTCACGTCATTATTCGGGTTCCTAATGCCTTTTAAAGTCATTTTTTTTACTCGCATCATAATCGTGTATGATGTAAACATCTGCTTGCATTCTGTGAATTCGGTTGCAAAGTTAATGATACTTGATTTATTAGGCCAATACACTACGTGTCTTACGAACATCAAAAGAAAGCAGGGCACAGTAAACATGAGTGAAATGTATTCATTACAGAGCTTACCACAGAAAACAGCAAACCCTGAAACACATGTAACTTTCAATAAATAGTTTACAGATAAAATCAAGCATAATTTTTTTCTTTTGTATTGAACAAAGAGCAGCGAACCTGGTTTTCACATACCAAACTAAATTATTTATGTTAGAAGTTAAAGCACTAAATCACCGATGTGTATCATATTAAAACGATCCAACCAACCTTCTGAGCCAGCTGATTTACCCAGTGTGAGGTACAGTTGCTAAGGTCGGGGCCCTTAGGGTTCCATGTTCCAGTGGAAACCATGCAGAGATACGAGGCAGTTCCTACAACAGATGTAGAAAACGACAGTGAAATTGAAACCGTTTTTCTGCATGCATTCGGGAAATGGGCTTTAGTGATTCTAGTCTGTGTGTTACATTTTAAATAAACACTAACGGAAGTAGTTGACAATAACTGGCAAAAAATGAGAGGAAAATGCCGATTATAAGCAGTAAATATAAAGTAAGTACAGAAATATCAGACATTTACAGCAAACAAACAGAAAGCCCCTGATTTTTCTTGGGACTCATCCAAAGAGATGCGTCTAATGAGACAGGCAGCTGTGAGCCCCATCACAAGCCTTGGGCAAAAATCTCACACTTGACCTAGGTCTCTAAGAGGGAGAGCTAATCCAGCACCTGACTTTTACAGTTTAAAAATCTTTCAAGTTGTATTCAGAGGCTGTATTACCAAGGTAAAAAAAGTAATAAAATTAGTTGCTATAAATTATCTTTCTTCCTAGAAAGTTCCCTGAAGGTAACTCAGAACCTACTTACTGATGTACAAACATATGCATGGTGTTTTAAAGGAAATACCTCTTGTTCCTTTGGGACATGGTCGTTCAACCATCATTCCCCTTTGTGTCTGAGGCCACTTTATCCCCCTCGCTTCTAATGCTTCGCAGAATCTCTCTGGCAGGGGAAAAATATTTGTTACAGGAGGAATTTTGGTTGTAGAAACTGCTGGAGGAGGTTTTGTCCCTTTGCTTCCTTCCTGTGATCCAGCTACAGTTGTGCTCATGGGGCCTTTCTGTGAAGTAGTGCTTGTGGTTGATACTGTGGTTTTGAACAGCTCAGCTGAAGAAGTTATTGTCACAGCTGTGGTAGGCACTATGGAAAAAAGATGAGTGTATTAATCTCAAGCACACACTCACACTCACCTACAGGCATGCCCATGTGGGTGTGCATGTGCACAGACACACAAAGCGCACCAAACAACAAATGGAATTTTTGACACCACCAGTAGGCAAGGAGAAGAGTAATTCCCTTCATTTATTCCAATGTAGTCATTGTACTGCCTAAAAAGATGATAGTTCAAATTCACTATAACTTCTATTGCATGAATCTATCTTACATGTATTTCTCACTGAAATATTTGATAGTGCAGTTGAGGTATAATCTCAGACTGTCTGAGAGGAAACAGGTTAGCTTACTGTAGGATAATTCTTATATAAACTTAGACTCCATAAACAAACCCAAGTTGTCGACAAAGGTCTGACAGTTATATATAATTGGGACAATAAAAAGGTTTAAAGTCACCCATTCTACATCTTGGAGGAAAATAAATACGGTGACATCTTTCCACTCAGCAGCCATTCTTGCTTGAGAGAGTTTTGAGCATGCCTGATTAGATCCAAACAGAAGATAAACTTGGCATGCCTGTTCTGTTTTAGTAAGGAAACATCCCGTCTTTGTCATCTTTCCCTTTGAAAAAGTAAGTAGAAGAAGCAGCTAGTTCTGGTCAAAAGTGACAGAGCAATCTCTTATCAAGATACAGAGTTAGATGAAATCATGCTTCACTGGAAACCAACCCTCCATTACTGACCCTTAACAGAGAACATAATGGAACTACAAATACATATCTCAAAGCAGAACATTTTTTAAAAGGTTATTTTTATCACCCAACATTAGTTTCAAACAGTTACATTAACTAGGTTAGAAGTAACGCTTTCTTCATTATCATTTCATTAAGCAACAATAAAAGAATCTGTCAGTAAAACCTTAATACTGCCATTTAAAATCTGTTAGAAGAGATCATACTGTTTTGTCAATATTTATAGGATGACTTAAAACTTTACATGATACCTTAATTGAAATTCTAAGCACAGCAAATTAAAAACAGACACTTAAAAAAATCTTATAAAAACACTACATTGTTTAATCTATACACAAGAAAGAAGCTACAATATTAAAACTTATTAGAAAACAAGTTCATATTATCACTAATGTTTTTAATATTTTAAACTCTGGTTCATAAGCATTTGTTTTATACTTTTGACAACATTGAAAGTATACTACGTTTACCAGAAAAAAACAGTATCTATTGCTAGGTCTTTTGTAGTGACAAAATTCTTATTAGAAACATGCACTACCTGCATTCTATTTCCTTTCCTCCATCTCAAGAGAAGCTTCTTAAGAACATGTTTTATTTCAAAGGCTTAATTTATTGACCATATGAGAGATGCTTATGTGCATCAGTCAGACATACCTACCTGGCTGCTACAGAAAGCTGTTCAAGCCTGTCTATCTTTTTTGTGCAAAGCACTTGCCTGACATCTTGTTAAACCTCTGTAATTTTCTTTTGATTACAATGCAGCTTGGCTTTCAGTGCTTTCTCAATTAACATTTGTCAAAAGTATCACAATCTTTTGCAGAAGTGTCAGATGACTGCTGCTGAACCAAATCTTAAAGGGAAACGAGGGATAGGAGCACAGCAACACGGAGGAGCGAAATGGCTTGGCGGTGCACCATCTTACGAATCCCTCAGCGCCTCAGCACTATTAGTACGCATGAAAGTGCTGAAATATGTACTAATGCTACAGCTAGTTATCTGTGAGCAAGCACTGTTAAAGATTCATAATAACGGAGTGCAGATAAATAATAAAGTAATTCCCACCAAATGCATGAATGTTCATGCAACATTCTCCAGCCACATTTCCACTTTTTTTGCTGACACTTTTTTTGTATCTTTGTACCCACTGACTCTCATAAGACATTTAAATGGAATCAACACATTTTTCAATGATGAATTAGTGAACTATTGCAATGCTGTGAAAGTAAAACATGAAAGTGATAAAACTGAGCCCTTCAGGGGGGCAAACTAGAATCTGTTGAGATTTTGCAAAGTTTAAATTCAGCACTACATCAAAGAAAGTAATTTTTGTTGTTTTTCATACACTGGAGCTAAAAGTGAAGATATTTCTAAACATTATCATTGCTTTCCACAGGCAGATATAAGTCCCAAGAAGGCATCTAGTAATGATAAGAGCTGACACTTATTCAGCATTTATATGCCAGACCTCACCATGGTTCATCAGAACACCTTATTTAATCCTTACCAAGAGCCCAGGAGGTAGGCATAAAATTACCTTCCTTTCACAGATGTGGAAACTGAGCCACGGAAAATTAAAGTGATTTGCTGTGTAGGGCCACTTGTCCATACCCTTTAATGTTTTGATTTTATACTTTCAAGTAAAAGACTTTCATAGACTCTGAAAAGTTCAAATCCTACAAAAGCAACTTGCTTATCTTTTGGAACATTTAGCTGAAACTGCGTTGTGTAAATCTCTAAAACAAGAAAGGAGGGCTGGGGATATAGCTCAGTGGAATAAGTGCTTGCCTGGCAAGCACAAGGTCCTGAGTTCAATCCCCAGTACCGCAAATAAATAAATAAATAAATAAATAAAACAAGAAAGGATATGGGAAGATAATATAAACCTAGATCAATAAATAATAAAAAGTTTAATAATGACTTCATAGCAAAGGTTCAAAACTCAAGAATATTTGATGAGTAGAGTAGAAAACATGACAGCTCACGAGAATGATAATTTAAATACAAACGCTCTTTTTTGATAGCCAACTGCTATTTATCAGGCTGCCCTAGCAAATGTCCATGTGAACTGACACAGCATTCTGTCTACTAGTTATCATTTGAGTTCACTCATCTTAGAATTGTAATGAGAATATTCAACAGGTACTTAGGAAGATTTCCACAGGTACACAGAATGGTTCCATGTACTTTCGTAGTGTTAAAAGGTTGCTATTTGCTACCAGATTTCTCCTGCAGCAAAGAGTTTGAGGACTTTATTTATAAAGGTAATAGGCTGACTAACCATCGTCCCCAAAATTCACCCACTGCTCACTAGATGAACACCAGCTACAGTAAGTCTGTAGCCTGGTAGGCAAAACTGAGCGCTCATTAACCTTACTCTCATTCAATGTCTAAAAATACTGATCATCTCTTAAAGAATATTCATTGTCAGTGCAAAGGGTATTCAGGAAATCTGTAGTCTATGCTGAATATTTCCTGTATGTAGAAAGCCGGCTTTTTGGTTAAAAAAAAAATTTCCTTGTGTTACCAAAGTACCTTACCGTACAGTCAAGCTAAGACAAATATTTAGTACAGATAAAACATTTTGTTGTTAGTATTTTGGACATCACACCTGCAGGCAGATTAAGTTAAAAGACACCAATTCAGATTAACCAATGCAACAGAATTAAAATAGGACTGAGACACGATTTTTTTTCCTAAAACAAGCTAGAGAGAAGTAGCTGAGAAAGAAAAATTAGTTTAGAAGAATGGAACAAATGAACTATTCAGCCATAACATAAAGCTAGAAATTTAAAGAAAAAAAGATCAGAGCATAGAAATAATATGTTTGTGCTGACAGAAGTGAAAATGCTTCAATTTATTGGGGGAAAGCACCAGGAATGCTGATATCCAAGGAAAGATCTCACAACGAAGAATAAGAGAAATGGGAAATTTCACAGCCCAGTGTACACCATGGCCACATGCATGCTGGCTAATTCACCAGGAAAAGTTCACAAAGATGAATGAGGACCAAGTTTAAGGCACAATTTACACCTTGGCCATTTACATCACAGCTAATCGGGTTCACAGACTTTAGGTCTGAATTTTATTCACATAAGTCCATCACTGCTTTATTGAAAGCCAAAACCTAATTTTTCTATTGCTCTGTTTCTTGGATCTTGCTTCTGGAAAGCTGACAGAGGCTTATTGGTTTGACCTACATCTATTGGCCAGAACACCTCTGCGAAGTCCCATCTATAGGCATGAAGATAGCATACATTTCAGAAGCGAGATGTCAGAGCTTCTAAAAGCATAGAAAGATAAATTATAAGGAGGGACAGAGTAAGAACATGGGTCAACCCAGCAAGAGAAATTTAGTATATATATAAAAACATATAAACCAAAGACTTTTTTCATCTGACATGGATCAAAGTATTTATTGGACTACACACCATATGTGAAAAATGGCATTATATTCAATGAATGACTTTGTGACAAGCAAAGGAGTTAGTGAATTTCTAAAGAGTCGAATGTGAACTCAACTTTATTCACAATCCTTCATGTGTTGGTTGATTACGAATTTGCACCTATTAAAGCATTTTCTTTCCCTTCATTCCTAATGAGTGGGAAAGATTTACTGTCACCCTAGACAAATGGAGCAGTTATCAGGGTAATGCAGGTTACAGAATGGTTAACATAAGATCAATACAATTTTAGCCAAAGGTCTGAAGTGCATGAAGTTTGACTTTTGAGAAACATACAGGTTAAAGGGGAAGCAATGTAGCAGCTATGCGGAAAATAAGACACACAAAACGTCCCAAGTCATTGGGGTCAAGGGTAAGAAGATCCTGTATGTTATAAATTTCAAAATAAGTAATTCTCAGATATTATCAGTAAAGATTTTGTGCTCTAAAAGAAGATTCAAATTTAAAAAGTTAACAATAGCTACTACTGCTATAGTTTTAAGTTTAACAAAGCTCTAGGAAAAACTAAGTCGATGTCAATATTGCTCATGTTAGAAACAAAACTCGGGCTGGGGATATAGCTCAGTGGAATAAGCGCTTGCCTAGCAAGCGCAGGGTCCTGAATTTGATCCCCAGTACCGAAAAAAAAAAAAAAAAAAGAAACAAAACACATTTTTTTGTATTCTACAGAGTCAAATTAGAAATTTAATTAGAAAAGGCTTCAATTTCTCCTTCTGAGGTCCTGATCATAGGACATCATTTAGAATTTAATAGCATAAATTAAAATATAAATGAGTATATATCTAAGATATGTGTATATTTGTGTACATGTACAAGTAGAAAAGCAATCTCTTCCATTCTGTTGTAAAGATTGACTTATTCAAAAACTTCCTAATTCCTAAAATTTTGAACAAAAAAATTAATAATTTGAAATCTATGTTAAAACCACAAACATGACTATTCAAACAGAAAAGACTTAATTAGCAACAGCTCTAGACTCACACATTAACAGGCTATTCTTTTATCTTGAGTATGAGGTACTTTTGTTTTTAATAAAACAGTAATTTAATTTACCTCAAAAACTATTTCTTACAGAATTGAATTCATTGGATAAACATGTTCAAAATATGTCCAAAAATTTAGCATTATTTTCTGAATTGATAATCTTCTGGAAAGATGCTTGAAGAGAACACGAACCAAAAGTACTTGCATGTCTGTCCTCAACAGTCACCACCGGGAATCTTTTAATATTCAATCCGCATGGGACAGTTAAAGTCACACAAATATTGACTTAAAACTGTCATCAGTTTACGAGGAAATAAAAATATAATTTTACATGATGAACTAGAGATACATTTGAAGATTCCCTCTCCTTTGCAGAGAATAATGCCAAAACTTCAGAATATTTATACCTAGCACTGCACATCAAAACTAGCCATCCCCTTGGGACTTCCTAACACACACATTTCTTTTAACCACTGGCGCCAAGAAGTTAAAAGGTCTGCACATAGATTGTAATCAATTCAGAAGTCAGGTAGGAGAAAAAGGCTAACAGGTTTATAAATGCTACTATATTTTTAGCAATGAGAAACTAAACTGAATAATGATGCTACAATTTCTTGAAGCTAACATTTTAAAGAAGAAATGCAGAAAGAAAGAGCTCAACCAAATACTAGAAGGCTAAAATCTACCCAGTAGGTCCTGTGCATTAACTATGAGAAAGAAAAAAAATAAAAAGATAGACAGGAAATTTATTAGGCAGTCCTTTACAAGTAAGCTGCTGACAGACAACATAAGCATTAACAAGTACACAATCTTACCTTGGGCAGGATCAGGTGGACCAAACTCCAGAGAATATCGCAAAATAAAATTATTGTTCCACACATAGAGCTGGTTGTCTCTTGGATTGTAATCCACGGCAGCAATATACTGGTACTGGTTGGGGAAGGGAACATCTACGTACTCTCCTCGGTTTAATCGGGTGTTGTAAATGTAATCAATTGCATTCTTGCCTGTCTCACTTTCGTTGTCCTGATAAACTGATCTGACCACATAGAGAACTCCACAGATCATAAAAGCGTTTGATGCAGCACGTTTGTCATATACAGTCTCCCACGTTGCCTCAAATCGAAGGGTGTATGGGTTCAGTTGGCTGATAACAATCATTCCATTGTTCTGTTCTGTGGCATAAATGACCCATAAGCCGTTTTCATCAACTGCTAGGTCAATATCAGTCTTTCCTCCCCATCTATATGGTGAGGTATCATGGTAGTTGGCATAGTTAATTATGGCCTCGCCACTCTTAATTCTAGTCCTCAAGTCAAATTTTACAATATTCCTGGTTCTTTCTTTGTTAAAGAAGACAGCACCATCGTAGACTACAAATCCAGTACCATCTACCCGGTTTGGAAGTTTGTATGTCGTTGTTTGGCGACTGTTTTGGAAATCTTCTATAGAAGCATATTCTATTAAAGTATCAGTGCGGTAGGGAGTCCAGGGCATGAAATAAATTTTGTCTGCAGCCTGAAGAGGGTCCTTGCACCAAGCACCTGCCTTTTGTTCAGCTTCATATATACACGGTGCATCCACAATTGCTTTCAAGGTCCCAGGGCACACAAAAACTAATAGTCACAGAGAAAAGACAAGAAGTAAGTCAAGTTAAAAAATTACAAACATGAGTTTGATTGATCACAAACCAAAAAGGAAAATTTATTTTATTAGCATTCAGTTATGCCAAAATTTATACTTAATAGGAGTACTACCCGTCTCTCCTGAAGCTGCCAAATTCATGGAGCAGCCTCCAAAGAGGCTGGGGTTTATTTTCACAAATAAAAACCTAAGTTCAAGGTCATTGAGAATTGAGCTGGAGACTTTAAAAAAAATTTTAATGCATTTCTAATCATACAGTTTGGTAATATATGATTTAAAACTTTTAGAACTAGCTTATGGATCACCGTGTATAAATATTTTACTTTATTCCAGTATGTATATGCCCCAGCTCCTCAAGCCCACCTATAAGTTCCCAAAAGGAAAACCAAACAGAAAAACCCAATGTGAAGTATTATTTAGAACTTTTACAAAGTTAAAAGTTGCTTTGATTTAAGGAACATAAAAAGTTGGAAAATGCAATTAGGAGCAGAGAAAAGTAAATATAAGGAAAGCAGAGAGGAACAACCAGGAGCCCCTGCAACCATGGCATGCTATGGAGTGGGTTCTGGAAGCCAGGCAAGATGACACTTTAATAATAAGAAAATATCCAAGGGTGTCAAGAACAAGAGATAAGAGGGTAAAAAAGGAACAGAGAAAGGATGGCTACCCCTCGCCGACTTCAGAATTTTTACCCCATCACCAGATATAGCAGTCATATAATTTCACTGCAAACAGCCGAGTTCTTTATGAGGTGCATTTATGAGATCCTGCTGATTATCTTAATACAGGAGAGTTGTGGGGAAAGGGGAGGGAGGAGGTAACATCCATAAGGCACAGAACAAGGAGCTGGGGTTCAGACTGTATACATTATTTACCTTTTTGCTCCACTTCTATTTTAAGCATCAGAAGAAAAATAAAAAAAGGTGCAGGGAAAAAAGAAAAAAGATTAAAATAAATTGACTATTAGTCTAAGATTGAATTCGTAACAGACGCTAAATATAGGAAGAATATGTAGCTGTACTACTTTGGATAAAGAGAAAAACACATAGGAAAACCTAGCAGGAAAAAGATTCTAAAGTTACACAAAAGAACATGGATCAATCATTTTAGTGGATTAAGGAGGCAATACAAATATGTTGGCATGTTGCTTCACTTAGTGTACCTGAATAAATAATGAAACTCTTCACTAATGCATGTGATACATATTCTTGCCTTTCCAAAGTCATTCAGCAATTCTTATCAAGTTTTCCTTTATGTATGTATGCTATAGACATAAATGCATGCACAGGTAGACTGTCCCCATTTATCATATGCAAACTCAATTATCAAATTCAATAAAATTACAAAAGCATAACAACAGGAAAATACACTTATAAAAGTAACTCCATTTCAGAGCTGAGGTCAAATTCAAGAATATAGTTATATTTCTTCCAAGATATTTATGTATGACAAAATATATAAATATGTGTCTCAGAATGTTTCAATTATTTATTTTTCTCCATTTGTAAAAAAATATGTTTTAAACATTAAAACAAATGCCTCCTTTCCAGGAATATATAAATCTCCTTCAGCCCCGATAGGGATTTTGAAGGGTAAGGTAAGAGAATAGTTTTCTTGCCCACTAAGAATTGGTAAAAGTATTTACTTAGATCTACATATACTTTGAATTACAAATTTTTTATTTAATTTTCTACTTAATATATATCAAATATATATCATATATATAATATTAAATCTATAAAAAAGTAAGCAAAATACATACAAGGGAAAAGCAAGCACAGTAGGCAAGGAGAAAAAGGAAGAAAGAATTATGGTTAGCTTATTATGACATTTTCTACTATTATTAATTGACACAGAAAGCAAGCCAGCATGCAACGACAATCATATTGAGCATTCAAAGCAAATACCTTGACTCCACTGACCCCATAAAAGGTAAATACTTTCATAAAACAAACCTGATTAGTACAGTTATATGAAGTGAAAAGAAAAAGCCCTATAGGTTTTTAAAAAGTGGATTATGCACCTAAGCAGGGTGCTATGTAAGATCTTTGTTGGGAAATAGTTCTCTGATAATCAGAAATCATAAAATAGTATTATAGAGACTTAATGCACACTTTAAAGTATGTTGCCTGAATTTCATTTAAAAAGACTAGACTGTTGCCTGTGTTTTTCCCTTTGAAATACAACTGCATACCCCAACTCGAAAGTAGAGCTGCCCATTTCATTAAGAATTGAGCTGGATCAATAAAAAGTACAATTATTCACTAAGGCTACATAGCAACCTTCTGAAATATCTTTGGAGAAACAAAGTTTACCAACATTTTTAACATGTAAACTTCTACACTAAGCCACTTTCTCCACTAACCAGGTTGGCCTATTTAACACTTTCAGGAAACATACTTGTTCTACAACATGTAATTGTGACTACATCTGGCAAATGGGAGAAATTTAGTGTTACTGTTCTAAAATTACTCTTCTGTCAAGAACAATATTATCCATGCTTAGAATCGATAACAGAAGGGTGTGGTGGAAAATGAGGGTAAGAGAAATCACTAGTGCTGTGACTCCTCAGACTTATTTTTATATGCAGCTGTACTCTTTTCCTAAGGAAAGGATGATTTTACTACAATAAGTACAGAATGGAAATGATAAATTGTAAAATGTTATTCAATATAGCTTATAGAAGAACATTTTATATTTCTCATTCACTGAAAAGAGCTGGACTGTATTTATTTGATATGCTAAAAATGACAATGTAGTTACTAAGCAACTTAACAAAGAAGTCTGCATTTGTGACTTAGCTAAAGAAACATATATTAAAGAAAAAGAAAATTGACATAAATTTTATATAATTTATAACTCTGATGAAACTTAGAAACAGCACCCAAATGTAAAAAAAAAAAAAAAAGAACATAAAGAGCTTTTGATGATTGATGATGTTAAAATATGGAGCTTTAAAAACAAAAGAAATCTCTACAGAATGAAATTTAAGAAAACCCAAAAGATACAAAACTACCAAATGAGGAAAAATTCTAGCAACCAGAAAAATATTTTAAAAAAGCAGTAAGTTAAGGAAATGAGCATTCTTATCACATGCCAAATAGATATGGTAACTTATCTGAAGAGACCGTATGAATTAATTCATAACGATACATTTACTTTTCTGTAAACCACACAAATATACACAGGACCCACCGACACCAGTGAAGGACTACACAAATATGCAAGACATGAAATTGATCAAACTAACTGTGGCCTACATACGCTGTATCTGAAGTGACACACTATTTCATTTTTTTAAAATCTTACATGCTTATTCATTGATAATGATTTCATCAGTGAAGGCTTTATTTCTCATCAAATAAAACTTGTAGCTAACGTTATAGTGCACTACGTCTTACACATAAAATGGTAATTTGAAACAAGAGGGTGCAAAATAAAAACCAAATTCTGTCTGTAGGATGTAAAATTCCAAATGGATTCTGCTCCTTGATCCTCCATAATTCTAGGACTTCTTCTAGGTACACATAACATGCAATTACCAATATTCATGAAAGCCCTATACACATGCATTTCAGACACAGACACTATCTGAACCAGGGAAGTCACATGTGATGCATGTATGCTCACAACAAACAACACTGCTCCTAACATACCCTGCTGGGGAAATTTACAACTAAGTTTTGTGAAACCATGGAAAATTTCTGAAGCTGTATAACAGGATAAAAACAGTTTAGGGTATGGAAGCCACAAGAATACCGGAGGATTCACTGTGGCTGGAAACTGATATAAAGTCAAGGGGCCCAAAACAGATACGGTTATCTGATGGTGACAATTTTTATTAACTAAGTAAAGCCTCAAGGGGTCTGCAAATGCTACAAAGCACAAGCACATTATTAAAACAATGGCAAAGTGAAAGCTAGAGGCTTAAAATAAAAGAAATTGTAAGTAATGGGTATAAATGGACAGGTACATAAGAAAATAAAAAAGGAAACTAGGAAGACTTAGGAAATATACCATCTTACATAAAATCAGAATAATCTAAAAGACCCTTCACGTTAAATTTTAATATTATTTGAAATCGTATAATAGTGTGTCACCACTGTACGGTATATAGGAATGATCATCGCTTCTCTGTTTTAGCAAGGAGAGGCTTACAAATAAAGCCAAAGACTTATTTCTGCCTCTTACAAACATCATCTAGAAAGGTAACTGCAAATTCATTACTGGGTTCACTTTTTGTTTTAAAGGACACAAACTAAAAGGAACGAATACTTCTCTGAGCATAGCTATTGGCAAGTGTAGTGCACAATGTACAATATTTCTGGAGAACTGAAAAAGTAAAACTTGAAAGTTAGATGTTCCAGAAGATATCCACTTTTTCCTTTCATAACAGCGCAAGAAATTACTTACAAGTCTGAAAATAATATTTGCTTAACACTGTTCTTGGTCTATAGGCTAGGTGACAGGAACTGGCTGCAGAAAGACACAATTCTCGGCAGCTCTGACTGATTCCACTGGTTGGGAGTGGATGCTGTATTCCTTCTCTAACTCGAGGACAGAAACCAGGCTGAATTCAAGTTAAAGGGACTTCATGGAACAAAATTTTGGTTAGCTCCAGTGAATACACTGTTCCCTGGCGGCACAGGAAAATGATTATGCGCGCCACCCACACTACACACAGGAAAAATGGCATAAAGATCGGTGCGCTCAGTACGCTTCCAGTCCTATAATGGTATAGAAAATACTGAAAACATAAAAAGCATCCATCTCACAGCAACACAGGAACAGAACACAGAGCAGGGATAAAAAGAAAAGATAATCTGTGCTTGGCCTTTAACGGACACCACAAAAAGCCCATTGATCAAAATTGTGGGAGAGGGCGCCTTTATAGGAGTGTGAGAATGTGTTCTTACCACATTGGACATAGTGTGTCTGTCATAGCGGACATAGTAATCCATCAAAATTTGGCCCACAGGTGTTGTTTTTGCTTGTTTGTTTATTTCCTGGAGACAGGATCTTGCTATGCAGCCCAGGGAGGCCTAAACCCCTGTGCTCAAGTGAAACTCCTGTCTCAGTTCGGTGCACTGCGGCACTATGCTCCAATTGATTTTTAAGGAGAAAGTGTACAAAAACTATCTCCAATGAGGGGATATGCTGTTAGAATAATTCATGAAAATGGCTATGAATTAATATAATATGACTATTTGTTTTCCAATTTAAAAAGTAAAAAAGACAATACCCCCAAACTAGCTTGTGAAAATTATATAGATAATATGTTCAAACTTTCCAGTTGTCCAAAATGTTAAACATTTTTTTAAAAAAGGTGTAGAATATAATGGAGAGGTATGCATGCTGCATTTTGGAAAGAAAACTACACACCATGAGAGTATGAACTGGACCCTAAATATTCCTCTGTAAGATCTTAAAAATTATATTACAAAATGAAAATTAGAAGCATGTGCAAGAGATTTTATTTAGCTTCTTCTTCTTCTTTTTTTTTTTAAGCATCAAGATTTCATCATTGAACCTGGTAAGGAAATGTTCCCTTCAAAGACATGGAACAAAAACAGCAACACTTGCCTCAGTTTCTGCAACAGTAGCTTTTACCAGGCACTGAAGTTCCCAGGACAGCAGGTAGCCATTCAAGTAGCTCACGATTAAAACTGAAGTCAATTCTTTCTTTAGAAAACTGTGAGCCAAACCAATTTGTCAGCAACTGGTATTGGGCAAAAGTACAGATTTCTATCTGTCCTATTGAATAGCTAATTCAAGTTTGTTTTCTGGAAAAACACTAGCCTTAAAAGCCAAACACTTAAGAACACAGACAGACACTTGGCCAGCATCACACCATGGCTGCCTTCCACACTTCATGAAGCTAATTGGAGTCCCGAGTCCATTAGTGCTCTGCATGCATAATGGTTTTGTAGGCCATAAACATATGCTTCTTTCACATGTGTAGTCTTTCGGCATCAATGAGGAATGCTGGAGAAAATGAAAAGATATAAACTTCATACTTACTGTAAGGGACACATTCATATTGGACTTCAAGATATTTGTATGTTCCAGGACACGGATCAGGAAATACATCTGACCCAGTAACTACTATACACTGTGTTCTGTTGTTGCACCTGGAAAACAGAATGAACTATAGTTGGGTAACATGATTTATTTTTACGTCAGAAACAAAACCAATTGTTAAGTCATTGCATGCATAAAAAAAAAATTTTCAATTGATATTAGGTTGTTCTACATTACTGGATAATTATAAAAGTTGTATGTGCTTTATATTGTAATCTCTGTTTAAGGGGCCATACTAAATTGTCATGAGATAAAAAAAATAGTGGATAGTTTTAAATTATGGCACATATTTGTACTTCTCACATATTCACTATATATGGGGGGGAAAAAAGAAACTTACCAGGCTACTTGATGACAGACTTACAAATAAAAATTACAAATGTGAAAAAGAACTCCTATGACCAGAAACGGAATCATAGACTGAATAGAGAAGCTAGAAGTTTTGACAATGTAGTAAAACACACAGAAGATGGATTCTTAAATTTTATCCTCTAAATCCTGTTTTGTGTTAATTTTTTCTATTACAGGCCCTGTCTACACTCTTGAGTACCAGAGACCAAGCTAGCAGATCTCACGCAGTGTAAGAGCCTGCAAGACAGGACATACCTCAAACACTGAGCGCTACCCCTAGCACACACTTCGTACCTTATTGTTCTGTACATCTCTGAGCCTCTATGTTGGTTATTCCCTGCCATTTAATACTAAAAGATGCCACTTACATAGTATAAAAAATGTCCTACATGTAATTCTATGACAGGATTGTTTTGGGGTATTGTTGTTTCATTAAATCATCAAAAGTCTAACAATTCTAGGCAAGTGATTTAAGTTCTATAAACTAGTCCAGATGTTCTTTATAGAACCTTGGTAAAGGCAGGATCCATTTCCTTTATAATATGATTACAAGCCAATGAAATGGAATATTTGCAGAGTTTTCTCAGGACTTTATATGTTAATAGGATAAAGCAAGCAGAACAAGAGATTATAACAACATTTATGTTACAATTTGAATACCATATAATCTTAAGTAAAACAGAGGGGAAGCAGACAGTTCCTGAAAATATATGTAAATACCCAGAACCAAAGTACTAAAGTATTTCCAAGTATTAAAAGGATTCACTGTACATTGAAAAATTGCTGGATGCGTATACTCTGAAATATACACACGTACATAGGAAGCACAAGAAATTAGTCTTGAGAAAGCAAACTGTCAGACAGTAAAAGGCCTATGGTTAGGACTCAAATATAAAAGTATAAAATCAGGGCTAAAAATAAATAAAGTGAAAAAAAATATCTTGGCAACGTGTATCATTATCTTGATTCATGAAAACAAATCTAAACTTTTGGAGGACTACATTGTGAAAGTAAAATATAGACTGACTCTATTCCTTTTTGAATGCAACAAGCAGCCTCAAACTTTTAAACAAAATAAATGTGGCCATTCAAGGGGGAAGGAAGTGTCCCAGCATGAGCTATTAACACTTAAAAAAACTGTTAATTCCTTAATCAATATGCTGTGGCTAAATCTGTGAAACTGTAAATTACTATCATTTAAAAAGCTGCAGAACCAGAAAGCAATTCCTCACTCACAAAAGCAAATTCCCACCAAGGGCTCAGGTTCAAGTTTTCATTTTAATGAAAATAAAAAGACCTCAGCCAAGAAAGAAAAGGATTTTAGTAGTCTGGAGACTCAATATTGAGCACAGTTCCTGGCATGACATTTTCCCTCTTCCTCCACACAGAAAGAATCAGTAGAGTTATCATTGTGTTACTCATTAAAATATCAGTCTACATCGGTAGTAATATGTGAGTTCACTACGTTAGGAACTTATGTCTCTTTTACAATTATAGTTCATTACCAAGTAAAGGATACTAGACAATTTCAGCACTTAAAATGCCAAAAAAAAAACCTGATCTTATTTTGTATTTACAAATTGCAAAGACATATCTGCACAGGTAGGGGAGTGATTTTCAAAGTGCAGGTCTCTGACCAGCAGTGGTATCAACAGAGAGCTTGCCAGAAATTACTAAAATAATGAAAATGTACAGTAGAACAGATATTTTCTCTATAAAACTTAGGTGCATGTGAAAAAGAAAATAAGGAGTGAATTTTGTTTATGTAAGAATTATGGAATAAGCCAGGTGTGGTGGTGCATGCCCCTATATCCAGCACTTCGGAGGCTGGGGCAAGAGGACCACTGCGATTTCAAGGCCAGCCTGGGCTACATAAGCAAGTTAAAGGCCAGCCTAAACTGCATAACAAGACTCCATCCCAAAATAGAAGTAACAGTATGCAATGCTAACGTGTCTTCCTTACTAATTTTAACCATAAAATTTCAGTATAATAGTTGCTCTAATTTTGAGCAATCCATCTACTTACCAATTCCTGCCAAGATAGTCAAAATTAAGCCTAATATTTAAATACATATATGCACCCATAAAAATCCATTTTATCAGATAAGAGGAAAAGTATTATCATTCATAAAAGTTTACTAGCTTTACAACTTTACTAATGAAAATTCCCAACACCAAAATAAAATCTTTCCCCTGTAATCTCAGTGCTCAAGAGGCTGAGGTAGGAGGATCGCTGTGAGTTTGAGGCCAGCCTAGGTTACAATGTGAGTTCAAGGTTAGCCTGAACTTCATAGCAAAACCCTGTTTCAAAAAGACCAAATTAAATAAAAATCTTTGACAAGTGATAAAAGTATACTCTTCCACAGGAAGAGAACGATATTAACAAAAACACAAAAATATAACCCTTGTTATCACTAGTAAATTTTGTACATATAATTTGTGATGTTTTATCCAAATAAATTTTAAAAAAGTGGCTCTACTGCAAGAAGATAAAAAACATAATTTTATTAGAGAAAATTCAGCAGTATAAGCATGTCTTACAAGTAATGTCTAATCAATTTTTGGTGTATTAATACTAAGGAATTAATACGAACTCTAAAAGAAATAAAAGAATTTAGGCAATATGTCTCAAATTCTTTAGATTTAATCATTTTTAATATTCTAACCACACTTGCAGCACTTCTCAAATTTGGCATGCAAAGAAAGCAGGTCGAATTTTTTTCACATCATGAGGTTAAAAACATTATTAAAAATATAATCTATATATGATTCCTGTATATTATTTCAGGTCTGCAAACTTCTAACTGCCCTATTAAGATTTATTTCTTTATCCTCCTTAATTATTCTAAAGAACACATACAGTACCATACTCAACAACAGAATTCCACATATACCTACAACAAATCTTATAATAAACAATTTGTAATATTTTATCATGTTAAAATATTACAATAAAAATATTAGTTCTGACATTAGTATCCATAAAACTTATATCTTATTTATCAAACCCAAACACAAAATCTTAAATCCTGCTTTATTGGTTCAAACAGGTCTAAAAGGGTCTAAAAGATTTTTAATTAAATAAAATTAGAAAAATTCATTTACAAATGGATCCAAAGACTGAATTGTAAACATTAATTAAAAGATTTTCCCCCAGTACTGGGGATTGAATCAGGATGTCACACTGAGCTTGCTCCACAGCCTTTCTAAACTTTGTTCTTCATTTAGAAATAAACAGGGTCCTACTAAACACCTAAACTGCCCAAGCTAAACGTGAACCCACTATGCTGTGCTTCAGGTATCCAGTGTGCTGGGATTACAGGCACCACCTCATAATCTTTCTACACTAAATGGGAGAAAAAAGTAAATGAAGCAAAACCAAACATTTCTCTCTAAAAGATGAAGGCAAAGACTCAAATAATTTTTGAGATGTGCTGTGCAATTCCTTTTGTAGGCTTAAGGTAACAGCGTAGCAAAATACTTCATGGTTAGCAAACATTAAATATTTAAAGTTAATAATGATACTGCCTAGCAATGTGCAACACATGCAGGAGAAGAAATTTTGAAAACTATTTTAAGGAATATCTACTACATCTACAGGCCATCAAAATTAAGAGATGATGAAAGATTATGAACACTATATTTTATCTTCTGATATAGCTACACACCATCACAACAGGTGACAGGGTAAGGTTATAAAATAGTAGAAACAATATATTTCATCTTCTGATGTTTTCAGGCCTTAATATTAACTTTCAGGGGCTCTACAGTACTTTTTCAAACTTACATGTTCTGAAAAGAATTGTCACTGATGAAAACAATATATAAAAACATGAATTTATAGTCTCATATATAGCACTTCGAAAATGTCATACACAGGATAACAGCAGTATTTTAAAGAAATACTGTATTTTGGTAGAATAAAATAATGAAGGTGACATTACTAAGGAAATATTTCTACACACAAATTCCTTTTCCAAATTTTTTTGGGGGGTACTAGGAATCAAGGTCAGGAGACTGTGCTTGGTAGGCAGGCACCATACTACTGAGCTGTATCCCTGGTCCCCTAAATCTTTTAATATAAATGAAAAATTGCACAATGTACACATCGCTAATTACAATCTTAGAGTAAATTCTATTAAATAACAATACAGCATAATATTTGTAAAAAATTTTGACATCATCTCTTTTCCAATTTTTTAATCATGTATTTACATCACATAATGACCCCATGCCTTGTGGGGGGCTCGCGCGCACACACGGACCGCACCTCCATTTTCTGCACCCTTTCTCTTCCCCCTTCCCCTCTCTTGCTCTCCTTCCCCTTAGACACTATTTGTCAAATTCAGCACAAGGTTTATCTACATCCAGAATCAAAATCATTTGCTAATTAGGAAGATGAGTGTTAAAAACACAGGGTTTAAAATCAGAAAAGAAAAATGGGAATTTAAGTGGCAACTTGGCTGCTTGCTTAATTGTGACTCCATTAAGGAATGCATTAAACCTTTCAACCTTCACTTTCTCATCTGTAAAATGTAATACCGTTTTTAAAAGTTTATTGTTAAGGTCAAAGGATAATGCTAGGCACCTCTGCACAATGCCTAGAAAGTAAATCTTAATAAATATAAATTACCACCAAGGGAAACAGCCATACCGTCCCTCATATAAAAGGGACAGAGATCCGCAAACACGACGGCAGCAGAACATCTTTTCCTCTTCAGGAGGAATCCCTGTACTGTGTGTATTCTGTCTTGCATTCAGCTTTAAAACCAGGCCAAAACTGTTCATGCAAATTTGTTTCTATTCCAACTCTAATCTTGAATTGTATAATGCTCAACAAATTGCTTTTACTCTTCTTTTGATTATCTTATGCTCATTATTACACGTTACCAAATGCAAAGTACGGAGATGAGATTCCATGTGTAATCTATTGTGAGAGGCGTTTTAATCAATAGCCTTGTTCTGCTGATTAAGCAGGGGCTTCTGTTTTGGCAAGATAACATTAGTTTCTCCAGTCATGCTCCAAGAACCATTGGGAATCTTCAGCAGATCATTAGATATGCTACAATAAAGCTTTGGTGCATTTTCTTCTCTCCCTTAAATTACTTCTTCACTGTCCCATCATTCCCTGTCACTGATGACACTGCATTACTATTGCAGCTCCCCTGAAACTTGCTCTAGAGCTACGTCTCCAGGCCATCCAATGCCATTTTCAATTGAAGCTTCTACTTGAAAATATAAATTAAGAAAATTTCATTATCTCCTGCCAGGGGCCCTTATTCACCACAGTTCTAAGAAAGATTAAAAATGCAAAAATCTGTCAACTTGAACCAATACTCTAGCATTCACTAGAAAAGCTCAGTATATTGTGACAAAAACTAAATTCTGGTTTGCTTAAACCTGAAATTATCCTCTAGAATAAGTGCAATTCTTTATGGAATATCTGTGTTCAATGGAGAGTACGTCAATGACTTTCTTCTGTAACTGGCATCTGTTGTTTTTAAATTTCAATTCCAGATTATTAAAATAAAAACTCAACTTATTTCTCCTAAGCTAACTTGAATCTCATCTGTTCTCTTTTGTGGAGATGAAGTACTTTCAAGGTACCAGGGTATCACTCAACGGAGCCCCTTTGCAAAGGATCCCGGTATAAACAGAATATTCACAGGAACATCCTAGGAAAGTTCAGGCCACATCCACTGATGAATTACATATTCCAAATGAATAGAACTTCTATATTTGAATCATTTAATGTGGATCAAGGGTCTAATTAATAAGACAGAAATGACATTCATTTCTAAGCCTCAATTACTGAACAAATATAAATCATATGTCAATCAGTATATCTGATGTTGTTCAAGAATGTAAGTTAAATATAAACAGTAACCTTGCCACAGAGTGAATGAGAAAAGAAGAAAAGAGAAGTTGGTAATTTATAAATTATTGCTGGAGGTGATATATGGCTAGCAGTAAGAGTTCAGTGTTTCTGAATGGATGAAATGATGAATGGTTAACCTGGCTATCTCTGCTCATAATTAAAACACAGTTAACAGAAAATAAACACCAGACATCCAATTCTGCTTCAATCAGCTGTGCCTGATTCTGAGAGAACACTATCAATTTGGACATAGTTTTGTGTCATGAAAGCCAATAATAAACACTTAAGAGATAGATTATTTAAGGGGAAGACAAACGTACCCTTTCACTTCTGACCTCTCTTTTATACACTAACAATTTCAAAGAATCTATGAAACCTCTTTTACTTCAAATGTAGAACAAAATTTTTCTATACAAAGCAGATGACCTTAAAGTGGGAAAAGATAAAGTCTATACAGGTTTGCTTAAGCAAAGTAATCAAACAAACCAAGAGGGAATGCAGGAAAGTCATGCTCAAGACACAAGGGTACCATTATTGTCTCAAAACACGCAAAAAACTAAAATGTTCAATCAAACTTTTGTCTTTAAAAAAGATTTCATAATCAAATGCTTTTTTATCACCTATACTTCTGTAAAGTCCTGTTTTTCTTAAATATTTATTAATAATGATTTGTGATTTTCATTAGCTGCGAGGGAAACATAACATTAGGAAGGTAAATGGTGGGTAATTAATGTTGCAAAAAAAAGGGGGTGTTCTGTAGTCATATTACCATTTGTCACATAATGTGGTTTTGTAGTTTATTTAATAATTTGTGTCAGGTAAAAGTTTTCCAACTGTCATATAGAATTTAATTCTTTGGACGCAAGGATATTGCACTTTACTCACTCTGCAGTATCATGTCATTTAAAGAATTTTGAAATTATTACTGGAAAAAGTTTTTACTACACTAGAATTGCAGCATAATATGCTGCAGTATCAGAACATGCATGTCCAAATTTCCAAGACCTCTACTTTAATACTTCAAAATAATAGTGCAACTTGTATCAATAAGAGCCTTTATTTATAAAAACATTAATCTATGTTGTACTTACAGAAAATAATTACTTTGTTTCATTTCATTTCACATATATTATTTTCCAAAGTTTTAAATATCCTGATATTTTAGGATTGCCCTTGTGACCAAATCTTTGAAACTTGAGGTGTTAAAAAAAAACCTACAGAAAAATCCATAATAATCATAAAATACAAAATGCATTTCCGTACTACTGATATTGAATGAACATACGTCTCTTTGACTGAGAAAGAGCACTGTGCATAAGAAAAATAAAGGCTTCTCCTCAAGAAAGTACCCTACCTCAACAAAGCCTGACATTGAAATCTGTGTAAGTCAATTTCTAAAAGGTTGTCATGCCATTCTTTAAATGTTGAAAACATGAATAACATAGAAAGCAGTACCTTCCATAATCATCCTGTACATGAATAAAACATTGTACCAGGAATTATAACCAGAAAATAGGTATATTTTGATATTTATGGTTAATTTGCATCTCAGAAACTCCTAAAATAACCTCAAATTTTCATATTAATTATTAAAATAAGCATTTTGAAGTGGAAGTATTGTGCTACAAACAACTTTCTGTGTTTTAGAAACCTCTGAAATTCCTTGCAGTTTTTACTGGACCTTGGGGTCAGTTTAATGCAAATTAGGCCTGACTCACTTGGTGCCTTATTAATCCAGTACAAAATCTCTTGTTTGCCGAAATGCACACTCAACATAAATGTGCTTGCTTTTATTAGCAAAAATAAGAAGTATTTATTTACAAAGGATGCCACTGAGACTAACTTTCATTCACAGGGTCATCAGGTCTAACTATTTAATGAAAGGAATAAGATAATTTAGGAGGGGATAGAAACTATAAAATTTTAAAATATTTCAAAAATATTGCTCCTGTGTCCAAATTTTCAAGACCACCACTTTTAATAATTTAAAATAATACTGCAACTTGTATCAATAAGAGCCACTATTTATAAAAACGTTAATCTACTACAGTTTGTACTTGTAGAAACTCTGGTGTTTTTAACAAGGGAGATGGGAAATCACTATGGGATGCCCTAGTTAGATTAAATTAGCAGGAAACTTGTTACCAGACCATATAAAAGACACAACGTAATAAGATGTGACCTTACTGAGCCTTGGAACCAATCTGTGATGTTTTTCCTTCATACAACCCTTGCTAATTATCTGCAAAGTTACAGACCCTTTTGTCATGGGTTATTTTTCTTCAAATTGTGAGGGGATTTTAGTTTCTAAATATTTAATTAGTTTTGTTATGATATGAGAATTGTACATGCCAAGTATTTCGATTTTCATATTCTAGTCCTCCTAATTATCCTCAGATTTAGGTTGGTCATCCCAAATCTTTTCCATTTGTAATTATTTACTTCTTAAAGATCATTCAGTGAAGAAATATTTTCACCCTTATGGCTCTTCTTTTCCACAAATGGCTTTTCTGGTCCGTTAATTACCCGCTCAGAGGATTAGAGTTTGAAATAATGCAAAAGAACCTGCAAGCAAGAGGAGTTTTAGAGGGTGGAACTGAGGAAATGAGATTTCTGTTGTTGCTATTTTAAATTCACATTAATGATTACTCCCTTGGTTTGGATGTGATTTTGATAGACAGGAAAATTATGCCATAAAGATTTTTTTCCTGACTCTCAAGATGTTAGGTAGGGTGCTATTTGGACAACATTATAATGAGTAGAAGACCAACTTCTATTCTCACTGATAGCCAGTATAAATAACCTCCATCTTTACAGAGCTCACTTTGATTATACCGCAGCAGCAAATGTTGGCAAACTTATCACACAAGCCAAATTTAACAGAATTAAAATCATAACACTTTGGCCAGTGCGGCTTTTAACATTGTACAACTATGCAAAATTTAAAAGTATAACACTGGTGCAGTACTTAATCAATAGAAGTGTCCTGTTTTTATTAAAATTACCCTATGTTTGATAAATACTTGGTTTTTCTCAACAAGAGGCAAGACAGCACTGGTAGTCATCACCAAAACTGAATTCTGTATCTTTTCTAAGTACTATTCTTCTTCAAACTTTTTTTGTCAACTAAATACACTTTTTATCTTTACTATTATTTTGAAGGAATTTATTTTCTGCATGCAACTTCTAAGATATTTTGGCAGGAAATTACTGACACAGTGTGTAAATAAACGCATAAGAAGCAATCCATAAAAAGAAAAGTGGTAAGAATATCTTGTGTAAGGGCTGAAGGAAAAAACACAAGTGAGCAATAGCCTAATAATATCACTTGAGCATTAAGCAGTTTGCAGGGAAAGGAAGCACAGTATGCAAAGTAAGTGTTTCTCTGAAGGTTCACCAAAGACAAAACTTGTTCTAAGAACATAATGCTGAGCAATTATTTAAAAAATATGTATTTTTCTACCAACTACCTAACTGTAAGTTTGTACCGCACAAAAACTACAAGGTCTGTCTCCTTAAGCCATTCTTCCTAATGGAAAAAGAATCACCTTATCCTTGACTTGTTCAGATTCTACCCTCATCGAGAATTCTATCCCAACTCAACACAACTCAACAGGAATTTTCATGCAGATACTCAGTTCTCATAGAGGATGCTACTCTCCATTTAAAAATTTTAGCAGCAGGTATATGCTAATAAAAAGTTTGAGGAAATATGTGTGTGTGTGTGTGTGTGTGTGCGCGCGTGCGCGCGCGCGTGTGTATCATCAACTGCAGTACACCCAATTAGAATCAAACTCTGGCAACAACTGTTCTTTGTCAAAAAAATTTTCACATAAGAAACAAATAACAAACCTGCTTAACGGCCCTGCACCAGGATTGGAGAGCACTAGGATTGGAGAGGCGGCAACAGACTCTCCCATGCCTTCCCCTCATGCAGTCCAAAACCGAAGGCTTCTCCAGGAAATCAGAGTCAAAATCACTGATCTATTACAATCCCCCGTGAATACAGATAAACAACTAAGGCCCAGAAAATCTGACTGAATTACCAAAACCACACGCTAAGAGAACAACTCTAGGACTGTTCCGTCCACTCCATGTGCACAGTTCAATAGGGGGAGAAGTCGGGGGAGGGCCAGAGGGAGGGGAGAGGGACAAGGAGCCACACAGACAGACAGAGAGAAGCAACTGCAGAGGCAACCTTTTCACACACATTTTGGACAGTGTGAGCTAGCACACCAGTGTGTGAACAGAACTTGCTGAATACCTCTACACTAAGTACTCAGAGAAATTACTATGGACACATCTTAAACTATTTCTTCCTTGCTAAGAAGATTCACTTGAAGGATGTTGGGTCCCTGAGGTGGAAAATTATCAGTTTTGAAGATACCGGCCTTCTGGCCTGAGCACCAGCTGTTTGCCATTTTCCAGAGGTGCCTCTGAGCAGCCCCAGAGCTTTCATACTCAAGGAAGGCACACGTGGGGCACTGAGACAGTCAGCAAAACCACACTGGCCAAACAGGGTTAATCTCTCCTTGACTGATCACCCAAACCTAGACATCTCTCTTTATTCCCTCCTTTTCCCTTCAGCAGTAAATGTCTACATTAATTTGGCAATTAATCCTATTCTTTGTGTCACATCTCATCTGTATTTTGTACTGTAGTTGTTAAGTAAACTCACCAAATATTTCCTACATCTAGGATTAAACTCTACACTTCCTATGTACTGCTTTTATGTTATTTCTCAGACACGCCCAAGAGTGCTAGACATTTTATTGTATCAGGTTTCATGTACTGATGTTGAATACTGTCAGGATGTTATGTTTTACCTCCCTATTGGAAGTTAGAATTCTTTTAAATTTTCTTTTCATCAAGAAGTACTCACCCAATAGTTTCTAAACTGGAGTTCTTATTCTTGTCTTTTTACCAAAGGTTTTTTTTTTTTTCTGAAGAGAGAACAGTTCAATATGTCTGACGATATATGCCAGTTATCATTTCCTTTAAAAAGAAAACTGCATAAATTCTGCATGAATGTTTATCTATGCTCTCCTTTAGCTATGTTGTTAAGACAAGAAAAACAATAAAGGCCAAAAGCTGGAAGCACAGATTCTTGGGGCAGTCTGAGCAGTGGAGCAGATGGAGAAGGCCACAGCACTCTTTAATACCCATAATCTGAATATAAATAGTCAAATTCATCAGAGACTTATGAAAAGATGGATACTTTGTGCTTTGTACTCCTTCAAATTTAATGAAGTCTCACCTGACTGATAAACATACAACAAATTTCACCCACTTACTTCCGATAAATCAGAACTAATCTTTAATCATGACAAAATATTCATAATCTAATCCTTTTATCAAATTGACTACCACTGCAGGAGCCTCATGTGTTTGCACAATTAAAAACCCCATGTTAGCTGTATATAATAAGGCATTACATTTGATGCAAATCCTTTTCTATTGAAATAAGTGCCAAGCTGACAGCAGGAAGTAGCTGATAAGAAAGCAACAAGGCATTGCTGATGGCACTGTTGATAACTGAACAGCAACTCATAAGCATTCACTCTACAGCCTATTACCCAAAGAGCTCTTCAAGGAAAAAAGGGAAAGATCAAGGGAAGTACCCTTTCACTGCATCTCAGTCACACAGAAATTGATAGATAGGTACAGAGATAGATACAGAGATAGATAGATGACAGGGAGAATATAGTTTTACATCCACCTGTGATTCTGCTACTAAAACAAGCAGAATGCAGCATCTGCTGCTATATCCTAGGTGTAAAAATATCTGCAATTGTGGAAACAGTCATACCCCAAATACACCATTTTCAAAGAATATCTATGCAGAGAGGACAATACGAAGTCTATGAAATTGTGCCTTATTGATCTCCATTGTAAAAGAATGAACTCATTATTGCTTCAGCATTAGTGCAAACGCTCTCAAGGCCTAGTGCAGGTTTTCACACGGACACTAGTGCAGGTTTTCCATGTGGACACTACAGAAATGAAATGTGAAAGGGTACGGACGCGAGTTGAATGAATCCCTCAACAGACTTCTGTGTTACATGGACATAAAGTACATCTTCCCACCTCAAGCTACTGCTCACCACTTTCTCTTCTCCAGTTTTAGAAGATTGCTGTATAATAAGGGAGATGTATTATCATAACCTTTCTATACATATCTCCTCCTCTTCTTGATGGTGTCTTTGAGAGGTTATCTAAGCATCTCTGAAACACGTACCACATATATAACACTATACTCCGTTCTAAAGTATGGTAACTCCATACATAGCAGTTTGTACTTTTGCAAATATATATTCTTACCGGCTATTTATTCATAAATACTTTACAGTGTTGAGCACCTTAGCTTGCACATCATAGAACTCAGTAATCATTTGGTAGCATAAGTCAATGACTGAACAATTACATGATTTTAAGACTCTGTATGTTTCTATAACCTTCTAAGCCAAATTTAAAACTTCCTGATGTACAGTTTGCATGAAGAGCTCATTTTAGTTTTAAAAAATTATGCAAAAGCAGAAGGCTACCATTCAATATTACACTCCTAGTCTGAATTAGCTTCGTATCAGCAGCTTGTCTGAAAAGCTCAGCTCATCAAGACCTATAAATGTTAGACGCACATGCTTTAAATATCCTTACACCATGTCCAGGCTTAGAAGTACAGGGCTGTGTTCTGTGAAGCAGCAAACAACCATGCGCCTCTGAAAGCTTGCAGGCACTCTCCTGCCACAGATCTAACCAGGGTAAGTGTATTAAATAATGAATGACCAGAAAAACAGCTTTATCACTGCAAATCACACACACTTTGAGCACACTATCACACTGTGCACATTAAACTCTGAAGCAATTAAGATTTTTCACATGTTACAAAAGGTACAACAGGATGTTTTCTTTAACAAACCCTTTGAGGCGGCACATTTAGTTTATTTTTAGAACTAATTTTATTTGCAAAAAAATACAAAGCAGTTACAGTAGTGCATCAACATAACAGTATGTGTTTTAGGCAAGGAATCATGGTCAATTTATTAAGCATATGGGGTATGTCATTATTAAGAAAAAGAAACACTAGACATTCTCGTGACTGTGCTTCTCTTTGACCCTTTAAACCTTTTCATTTCGGCAACCTCATTAATGTCAAAATGCCACTGGAATGGCTGTCCACTTTTAAATCTCTACCACTGAAGCAAGGCAACATCTTTTGGGTTCAATCAAGAATTCTTTCCTTTTGTATTCAGCTAAAAGCTTAATGAGACTACAAAGGTCTGAATATCACTTTTATTTAAAAAAAATAATGAAACAACAAGATGAATTTTTCACAATGTAAAAATTCATTTTGAGACCTCAACTAAACAAAATTTTGTGGTTTGTTTTGCTTAAACAATTTTTGGTTTTGACGTAACTGCAGATTCCTAAAACGTACACTGGCATGCTTTGCTTTTCTATTTAGTATCAATGCTCAGTTCTCTCTCTCTCTCTCTCTCTCTCTCTCTGAACACACAAAGTAGAATATGGGACGGAAATCTCCAAGAAGCTAACATATTGGGAGTGTCTCCGCAGCTATTATGGAAGGCATGACAGGGCAGTTTTGGGT
>PVLD010004804.1:104334-120576 GCA_004027595.1 Dinomys branickii
GGGGGGGGGGGGGGGGGGGGGGGGGGGGGGGGCCGCTCAGCGGTGAGCCCAGCAGAGGGCGACTCTCCTGACTGCTGGGGAAACAGCCAGATCCTAACAAGAATTTGGGCCACACGGCAGTATCCCCTGCTACAATGGAATGGGAAAGAGTTCTATGAATTGTCTTCAAAGGCAGTTCTTTTAATGCAACGGCTCATTTCCACGGTTTTTATTCTATTTTATCTTCTTGTACACACTGACATGTCAATCCTGTTTACTAAGCGATATTCAATGGGTTTCCTATAGAGCAATGAACCTTAATAGGCAGCTTTTAATTGGCCCACATAGGAAACCACATTACTATTAATTCCATAGCTACAGCATAAAATAAAACCATTTCTTCTCAAACTCTAGAGCAATTAGACCTCTTGGCTATTTGGCTAACTCTGCTTCATGATACCCAATGCAGTTAATTATATTTTTTGATGTTAATAGTCTCTGTCAGTCTTAAGCATAACTTCTCTTTGATGAATATTTAAATTATATTTGAATAAAAATCTTGGTTACATTTCACATTCAGTAATCATCATGCCCTAATAAAGGCCTACTCGTCAAGGATTGAAGTAAGTGGCAATGTACATATAAATGTCTTGAATCAGCTTATCAAAAATAATATTTGTTATGATCATCAGTCTATCCCTCTTAATACTTTTTATATACATTTTTAAAAGATTATTTTCATTCACATAACCCACAATCTGAGTGTAAAAGTTACTTATAAGCATTGTTTTAGGTTATATGTGTATAATTCCAAAAACCAATGATGAGAACATCTTAGGACTAGAATATTAATATAACTTAATGTATGGAACAAAAATATCAAATAACAAAATGTCCTGGGAAAATTATTCTCTCATCTCCTCTTACTGTACAGTATTGTTCTTGCTTTAAGAGCCCAAAGGAAGCAGGAAAAAAAAAAAAACCTTTGATTTATAAAATATCTTTCAATTATTGATCTTAGTAAAGGAAAGTGTCTTACTAGCTTTTTCCACACAAAAGCTATTTATATAAAGAGGGTTTGGGAGTGAAGGGACCTTCCAAAAATAGGGAGACAGGGAGGGAGAGAGAGTGTAAAAGACAAGTTTACTTATTTAATTTAAAATTTATTTAACTTATTTAATATTATAATAGGAAGACTTTAGAACAGGAATTTATTTACATAAACTGTGAAAAGGAGTTATTCTAGCTCAAATTTTTTGAATAAATGTTTTGCTAACTTATCTGCATAAGTACCATGCCTCAGTTTTTTGTTTTTTGTTTTTTTTTTGAGACAGAGTCTCACTATGCAGTTCAGGCTGGCCTTGAGCTCACTTTGTAGCCTACGCTGGTCTTGAACTCTCAATGATCCTCCTGCCTCAGCCTCCCAAGTGCTGGGATTACAGTTGTGTGCCACCAAGCCCAGCCCATGCCTCAAATTTAATTGCTAAATTTTTATTATCTTTCAATATCTTCTTACAAGTCCTAAATCTTTGAAATAAAAAGATATCAAAAAGACAATTAAGTGTCCTCAAATGTACATATCAACCCAGGAAATGTCCAGTGAGCACAACTCCAGCTTTCCAAACCAATCATTTATATATTAAAAAAAAGATATGGATTCTGGTTTGGGGAGTTCAAAGCCTATAAAGCTTAGGGATCTTTCTTTAAGAAACAAACAAAAAAATCCACATAGAAAAGTCAAGGCCAAAAGTAAAGAGTTATTTTTTGGAGGAAAAAATAATCACAGGTAAAACTTTAAAACCCAACAACACCCACAACAAACTAAATCCAGAAAATTAAATTAAGATTTTAATGAACTGCCTACCACTCCTATCTAATACCTTCTGCTTTTTTCTTAAGCTGTGCATTGCATGGTTGTCTTCTTATACACAATGTCATAGTGTCACTTTCTACAATGTGGCCATTCTTCTGGGATCGCTGATTGACATCCGTCTTTTATTAGTGAAGGCTGAGGGACACAAAATCCACACCTGCTCATGCTTGTGGCAATGCTTCAAGGTGGGCCCTACAAACCCTGAAATTCTGATAAATTCTGTTTTCTACTATACTCATCCAAGGGGGAGGCGACAGAGAACATGTATAATTTCAAGCATAATGCTTGCTCTGGTCTATGAATTCCACCAAGAATTTATAGGTGAAAACTCAGTTGTCTACAAGAACCAAACAATCTCTTAGTGTCTTTACACATTTAATGACAAAGAATTTTTCATAGGCCAGACCTGGCTTGATATAAGCTTTGCTCCTTTTCCACTCGCCACCCATCTCCCTCAGGTGTCGTAAGACAGACTTAAATTGCAACATGACACCTAGCTTTGCACATTATGTCACAATCAGTAAGGAAATAGAATGAGCATTGGGGCTATTTCTAACCAACATTTCTTCCCTGGAATAGCTAGCAAGAGCTCAATCATACATATGTCTCTAAACCATGGGAAAATGTCCCAATAAACTCAGGCTGAATTTATCAAAAGCTGAATGTCCAGTTAGCAGAATCTCCAAATGCTCTTGCTACTCTTGAGCCACCATACATGAGCAGAGTAAAAGAGAAGTCAGGAGAATGAAATCAAAACCTTTAAAGATTGTGTCTGCATGTTGTACTTTTGCAAACTGCACAAAAAAAACATTTCAGTGCCTGCAGAGAGACCTATGCAAGTGAACGGCTTTGATGTGTTAAGATTTATGGGCCAATGCACTGATCATGATTCTGCCTTTGAGACAGCACAGTATTTTCAAAGACTGTACATGAATTCAACATCAATGATAGCTCTGTGATATTAAATAAAAGCAGCTAAGACCATGAGAGTAATTTCAAGTCCACATACACAAAGCAACCCTTACTTCAGACACTCTAAGGTCAAGGGTAGTGTGTTTAAGAAAGGTTGAAAACCACATTTGCTTGCTTCATGTGGCATGCGAAGAATCACTGGAAGAACAGTGATAAGAGATTAGTCACACAATACCCTTGATTGATTTATACGAAAAAATAAATACTCAAAGGCTACAGAGCCACTCTTTGTATTTTTCATAATGAGATTTTTCCTAAAAACATCTGAAAGAGACATGGGGTCAAAACTAATTGTAGGGTAACAAACAGCATCTAAAAGTTTAAATTGTTTAATATATTTAAGAAAAGCACATGGCAAAACAGGAAGAAAACATGACTATAACCTGCAAGACAGATAACTTGGTATTAGTAAAATGAAATCAGAAACCTAATCGCTCCCAATTTATGCAAAGTATAATGTCAATACTGTTGCTTTTTGTTATTGCCGTGTTGTCATTAAGGTCAGTATATTTACGATTTCACTACGTGAAATATAAAAAATTAATAAAGCCATAATAGCTGACAATTTAACTGTTTTTAAATGAACAGCAAATGTTTTTCTCTCTTCATTTAATAAAATTAGACAACAAAATATGCTGTGAATGATCCTGAATCACCATTACTATCCTGCTCCCAAACTGCTGGTGAGAAAATAAAATATGGATTCTGGGTAGATTAATAACTGTTTACTAAATAAAAGATATGTATTTTATACACTTGGAAATCTCATTAAATGTACAAGGGTAATTACAATGGAAATTTGTCACATTTGATTATTTGTCATCAAATAATACAACGTATTAAATAATAAATAGCATATTTTACACAGCAAAATCATTCTTAAAATTCTATGTACACATGTATTATTTTCCTAATAAAAATGAAACTGCACATCATACTAAAAGTAATTCTAAATTCTTCATAACTTGTTCTCTTGCTGCTGTTCTTTTTTTAAATGTGTAGAAAGATGCAGTGTCTTACATTTCTCTCATATTGGTCTTGAAAGTGTGCTGGGGAGAATGAAGGGTAAGAACAAAACAGAAAGTCCAGTCCACAGGAAAATTAGGGACTATGTCTTGGTTTGCAACTCTCACTGTCACAGCTATTATCTGCAACTATGGTTAAAGGTCATCTGTTTTTCTGTTCAAAGTATAACACTTTTTGGAGGGGTACTGGAAATCGAACTCAGGACCTTGTACCTGCCAGGCAGGCACTGTGCCACTGAGCTATATCCCCAGCCCCAAAGTGAAATTCCTTCAAAGGATGTGTATACACTAAAGTTTTACATTATTAGTATGACATCTAAAATATATATGTACTAAAACTAAATCACAAAATAGTTACTCAAATTAGTATTAGAAAACTGTCTTCCATGAGCAGATCTTGTGTGCTTCATTCATGAGTGCATGTGTGTATGAAAGCTCACTGGCCATGAAAAAGTCTCAAATAGTAATTTATTTAAAATTTGAACATCTGATTAGCCACTAGTATGTCTGGGATATGAATTAGGCAAACAAGCTCTGTCAACTAACTTGCTTAAATGCATATATTTAAGTATAAACCAGTATTTTTGTGTCTAGTAAAGAGTGCTCAGGGGAGTAAAAAAGTTCAAGGTGTACAACGACATATATACTATAAAAACAGCCAGGTCAGCTCACCTATAATATTCATCCCGCCAATGAGAAAGCTGGACAAGATCATCTCGAAAGCTATGAAAAGCACTAAAAAAGACCACCATGATTGTATTGAAGTTTATAGATCAAATGAGATACCCACGTTTACTATTATTGACTTGGACTCTACTTCCCCACCTTTCTCCTTTCAAAACGTAAAACCTGAAGCCTTGTCACTTGAACCAAAATGAGATAAAGCTTTGTTTAAAAACACTAACTTCCCTTCAAACTGTTTGTCTGCAAAAGTAGAAAAAAATTAAAGTTTTAAAATATGATTCAAGTTTCTGGATCTCACTGGATAATCCTTAGTTTATACTGAAGCTAGTACTGTACCGCTGAGAAGCCAGCATTGCCTTCCCGAGTCGACAGATATACTACGAAAAGTAAAAACCCACACATTATTGGGAAATGCCAGGAAAACTCTCTGCCCTCATTATTAGTGAGAAAATTATTTAATTAATTCTCATTTCAAAAGTCAAAACAGAGCACCCTGTAGTACAGAATCTGCGATGTGACATTCCATCTTTTGCCATCAGTTGACATCCTAAGGGATATTTAGATAATTTATCTCTTAGACCATTTTATAATTTATTAGTCTTTCTTGTATACTAAATGTGAATGTTTAATACGGTTTGTGTTTTTATTTTTTTTTTAACTGCCAATAGCCTCTCCTTGCTATAATGAGTGCTTTGGTTTAAATGCCCATCAGTAAGCGACATGCAAAGTATGTGTCCAATTAGATATACCAATTAGAGTTTTAATGGTTATTTATTACTGCACTAAGGTTCAAGGATCTATACTAGTAACTTCTCAAATCCTTGGCTAAAGACAGGTGGGTTGTAATTCCAGTTACTTGTCTTGAAATAACTCAGCCAAGGGGAAAGAATTAGTGGAAATCCATCAAGTAACAGAAAATAACCTAAGTAAATTGCAGAGATGATGGGTTAGCAGCATCTGAGTTATTTATTTCTCCCCATATGTATTTCATCCTAATGGACAAATGGTTGATAAACCTGACACCACAGATAGATAAAAGCACTCGGGATAAACAGCATAAGGGTAAGAATGGAGTTTCTCAGAAGTAGCAGACTTGGATCCTATGGGAATGAGTAAATGTACTGATTAAAGGCAAGAGAAGAGTATCCCGACTGGTAAGCACTTATAATAATGTAAGGATATAACACAATCACTCCCAAAATACTATGAAACATCAATTTAGAAGAAAAGGCAGATTGGGCTAACTTTTCTCCCCTGATAAATGCTATTAATGAGGAAGAGATTTGAAGATCATAGAAAAGTAATTGAAACATTTACCATTACCTGTGTAGAGGTATCAGTATACATGTGTTTATTAAATTTTAAAAAATCTCATAAAGCTCTGACTTGGATACAAAGCTTCTTCAGAGAGAATGAATGATCAATATAAAAACTGAGCAACTTGTGCATCAAGGCGAGCACACACAAAGTGAAATCTATAATCACAACGTCTGCCAGAGAACACTGGCACAGTGTGACTGCATTTCAATGGATTTTCATGGATGAATTCTCAGAAGCTTCGGTGTTCACCATTTCTTACAGTAAAAGTGTATGTGCCCATGTATTTAAGTATCTCCTTTGTGTGAGTAATTTATACATAATTGATGTCTACTAGTGTATGTGAAGAAAGCACAACTATCCAAAAAAAAATCAGCAATGTAAATTCAAAGTTATTTAAGAATTTTCATAAAATTTTTAGAAGTATGAATCACACAGTGTATAGACATTTTGAGTTTTTGGCCTCTGAGGCAAATAGTTCAGCCCTTTTCAAAGGTTCATGACATAAAAAAGGGTTATCATTCTGCTACACATTCCCAGGGATATTTTTAAATGAACAGGGAGCTCACACAGGCAGCAATAGAATAAAGTATGGCATCTGCAGTAACCGTTGACTCCCCCAGGGCACTCAAAGGGGGCTGGGACATGAAGAGCCACGTTCCTCTGCAGCTCCAGCAACACCAGTACTGAATGACTCTTTTTTAAATAGATTCCCTGGCCCGCCACCCAGTCTTCCAGTGGAAGGTCCGTGACTTGCTGGCACCATCAACAAGAAGGTGGATCGGCAGAGGGAAAGACCACGCTGCTTGTTTCAGACTGCAAGATACTCTGCACTTCAAAGAACTGACAAACCCATGCACGCACATCGTACTTTGTAATCCACTCCTTCAGATCCTTAGAGACACAAGAAAATGTCATCACATGAAGTGTTCTTGGTTTTAAAATGTTAAGTAAGGCCAGGTGTGGTGGTGCACTCCTGTAAACCCAGCACTCGGAAGGTTGAGGCAGGAGGATCTTTGCAAGTTCGAAACCAGCCTGGGCTACAAAGTGAGCTCAAGGCCAGCCTGAACTGCATAGCGAGACCCTTTCTCAAAAAGACCAAAAAAAAGAAAAAAAAAGTTAAATAAAATGTAATTATTATACTTAGAATTAATAGAGCAGGACATGATGGAATTAGAAAGGGGAAAGTCAAGGACAGAAAAGAAATAAATAAGGGTATGGAAGAGGAATAGATTCTATGCGGTACCTACACTTTAGGGCCTGCCTATTTCCATCCTCCGAACCTTTGTGTCCCTTGGCTTATAATAGTACACTTCAACTGACTTCCAGAAGTTAGGTTCTCCCTTTCCTTTTGAGAGCAATGGCAAAGCTTTCCGGGACCGAGCACCCAAACTGCAACCTGAACACACTTATTTATCACAAAGTGCCAACACTGGAATTAAACTTGAACAGTGAGGTTAGTTGAGAGACAAACAACTGTTACTGATGGTCAGCTGCTGGGTCATGTGCCAACAGAGGGCTCTGTGTGCCCATGTGGCACGTGTGCCCGGGGTTTACCACCACTGCTTTACGATAAACACCCCTTAATGACACCCTTACTTCAACCTTGAATTCATTCACTTTTTAGTTCCATGGGAATAGTTACTGCCTGATTTTTGCCAGTCTATGCAAGACTGATTATCATTTTTCCTGATTTCTATCCGTAAATTCTGCTATCTTGAAAATCCTAGCAATTTTATACAGGAGCTGTTAAAATGGACTGGAAATCTCCAGCATCACCAAGAAAAACAGCATCACTTTTATAGCTTACTACCGGCTTGTAAGGCATGCTCCTCCTACGCTTGCCCCAGTTTCCTTGATAGCAGCTTTCCCTCTGCCCCTCAAATGGCAGAGGGTGTCTGGGGCCTCTGCACCCTCAAACTACATAGTCTTTGGGTAACGTCGTCTATTCCCCTGCAGCTACCAACATCAAACCTCATCCAGCTGCATGTTCACCTTTGGCCACTCATGCAGACACCAAACCTGTGAGCACCACTGCCTGCTGAAATACAGCATCACCTTCATTCACGAATGCTTTTGTTTGTCAACAATTTTGTTTGCTAACAGAAGCATTTGGCAAAATTTTCTATTTGTTTGTGAACTCTGCATCGAGTGACCAACACGAACATCTTTTTGGGGATTGGGCAACAAACGAAGTTCCTAAACTGGTGTGTCATTGTTTAACAACCAGCAACACAGTTGTGTTATCCTACTCCAGTCAGTTGCTATCCATACATGTAGAAAATGTGTTTAGCTAATTAAAAGAACTGAAGATACTAGGACATGTCCCTGAGTCTGGGACATGACAGTCTTTTACTGCACAATTTCAATACCCAAAAAAAGTCTATGTTTAAGTCAACTACACAAACTACACCTTGAAAACACAGGGAAGAGCTGAAGCACGCACTATTACTCTCCAGCTACGCACATTAACTTTACACTCAATACTGAAATATAAATTTATAATTTATATACTTATTTACTTTCAGATCTCAGGGCAAAAGTGCTAGAATGTTAAGAACCTATTAGAAAACCAGCTAAAAACAAAAACACAAAGAAAAGGTGCAAACTGTTGTGATGGCAGAGAACAGATCTTGAAGAGAGAAGACAATAGAGAGGTTGAGAAAGAACTTCAGGTATAATTCAGCATGTCAGTTTACGACAGTAGATTGCAATCAAGTATTGCAAATCACACATACCATTAGCAAAATTCTAATTTACTTATTAATCAAATCAAAGATACTTAAAGTAAGAGCAGAAACATTTTTGTTAATGAACGCCAACTGTTTTAAGTGTTTCCATATTGTGTTGTCTCACAACACTTATCTTCAAAAAGTACTAAAAATATCTGTAATGGTGACTCTTCTGTAATGTATAAAACGTAAACAATTTTTTTTATTATTTTAAAAGTAAAAGAACAAAAACATTAACAAACAGACACAAAGTAGCATAAAAATAGTACAATCAAAACTGAGTTACAGACAAGGTGACAGGGAATCAACAATGGTTGTTGCATTACATATTGATAACTTCGAAGTGAAGTATATCTATATACACTTCGAACGTAAACAATTTTAAGAAAGAATTTCTACTTGTACATTTTAGGATGAGCCACTCAGAGTACTTAAAGAACAAACATGTTGATATTCCTAATCAAAAAAATTCTGAAATGCTGCTCAATCAATGTCTGACATTTGAAATACTCAGATGAAGCAGTTCGGATTTTAGGTTTTTGGGTTAGGGATGCTCAACCAGTAAAGTCTGTGCAAATATTCCAAAGTCCAAAATCTAAAACATTTCTGGTTCCAAACATTTCAATCTGTTACTCACAAACCATAGTTTCACACTTCTAAATGAGGGTAAAGTAGAAAATGGAGAATGAATACTGATAATTTTATGATCAAGGTCTGAATCACAAGTGTATTTATTTGCTTGACTCTTAACTACTAGAAGTGGTAATTGGAGAAGATGAGAAACTTTGAAATACAAAGCAAACATATTGCAATGGCACCAAAAAGTCTGTGTTTCTATCACTGTACACAGAAAAACTTTAGTCCTTTTTATCTGAACTTTCCAAAGAGAAGTTTTTTACATTAAAGAAATAAACATGATTCTCTCTATTGAATTACAAAATAACAGATTGTGCAGGTTATAAATGGAAAGACTTGCTAAGTTGTTAAGGGTTTAGCACTTTAAAATTAAAGGGTCAAGTTATTCTACATATTCAGAAATTATTCATAGTGATTCAGTTTCAAAAATACTGCCTACCTTGCTTTTCTTCTAGTTATTGGAAATGCTACACTGACTATATGACAGAATTCCTTAAGGTTTTCACTGTGTGACACACCTATAGGGTACTTGTCACATACAACTATGAAACTAATTTTAAAATCATCTCAACCTTGTCTTCCTTTGCAGTGAACTGTTTGTGTTGAAACTATCATTCCGCTGATTGGATCATTACAGGTCAGCAGTGTAACACAAGTCAGAATGTATTTTCTGCTGTTAGTGTTGGAATTATCCCTTATTTGTACCAATACGCCACAGAACCGTTTCGAGATTTTTGATAATAAGAGCAGAAAGAACAAATAAAGACTTTTACAGAGTTTAAATGCTCCCAGTTTCAACACTTTTGTTTTTAAAGCACAACATCAGCCAGGTGTGGTGGAGCAAGCATGTAATGCTATATCCTCCAGAGGTTCAGACCAGAGTATCACAAGTTTGCGGCCGGCTTGAAAAATTGAGGGAGACCCTGTCCCTGAATAAAATTAAAAAACACCTGGAGATGTCGGTTCATGGTAAAGCACTTGCCTAGCATGATGAGCGGCTAGGTTTAACCTCCAGTACTATTTAAAAAAGGTACAGTCCTATCAAGAAATGAGGCCCTGTATTTATAAAATAAAATGCTTTATCCTGTTGTTTCCTATAATATGGAACAGTACTCATGAATTAAAAGTATAAGACACACCTGTTTAGATCACTTAAAATGTACAATCCCTTAAACCCAGTTCTGCCAAACCTTCTCTTTGTACTAACTCCTACTCTCTTTGGCTCCTCGGTGTAGTAAAAACAGGCAATCACACATAATAGGTCTTCTCCATTTCACTCCCACCTGCTTCTGAAAGCCCAACTCCTGTCACTACCTCTGAAAGGGGAATTAACATGTGCACAATGGGATAAATGGTCAACTACTAAGTGTGTGTTCTGTCTCCCAAGGACAGGCAGTTCTCAGATTTTCAAATACCATGTGCAAACTGTGAAGCAGGATTAGTATCCACCATTTGACATACCTGACACAGATATGTTTCAGATCTTAAGGGGTTTTTTAGGTTTCTGCATATATATAGTAGATATAATGAAGAAAGGACAAATCTAAACATGAAATTCATTTATATTTCAAATATATCACAGACTTACAGACTGAAGGTAATTTTATACAGTATTTCAGCCAATTTGTGCTTTGATTGCAACTTATCACATAAGCTTATATGCAATAGTGTCTTCTGTTGGTGTGGTTTCATGTTGGTGTTCAAAAAGCTTAAGATTCTGAAGTATTTCTGATTTGGAGTTTTCAGAGTAAGGAAGCTCATCTTTCAGAATCCGTTTTACCCAGGGAAGTTAAGCTATAACACTGGATTTGTTTTATGGGCCAGAATTTCAAACTTACACTACTCATAAAAGATGGAAGCACTATTTATGCAAGTACTATTGCTACAAATGACACTTTGGGCTTAATTTTATAATAACAATGTCAATAAGATTTTAAAAGCAAAATCTAATGGAAATCTTTCAACAGTAAGGTGATACATCCAGTCTAGGCTCCTACAAAACATCTTAATGATCTTATCAGACTCGGCATTAAAAAAAAGTGACCATAACTGTCAATGAAAATATGCTACAACAAAATGCGGTGACCCATAGTCTTAAAACGTGGAGATTTTTTTCTGTCTTTTCTTTTCTCTTTTCTTCTAGCTGTTTTCACTGTGTCCATATTGAACAATCCCCTATCTAGAAAATTCACTACTCTAAGGCTGACTACTAAGAACACTAGAAAACTCATCATAATACTCTGCCCAGAGAAAGCAGATGGGGGGTGTGTGTGTGTGTGTGTGTGCGTGCGCGCGCACGCGTGTGTGTGTGTGTGTGTGTGTGTGTGTGTGTGTGTGTGTGTTTGTGAAAGAGAGAGAGAGACTAGAATGATGTAGGGCCCTCCTAGTAAACAAAATATAAAATATCAGTAACAATCTGAGGGGCATTTTAGTGTCCCTTATAAAAAATGCAGACAGCCAGACAAAAGAAATTCTGAAGGGAGATATTACTGTTTTAGTGCATGATAATTACAGCCATTTTCCTATCTTATATACACAAAAACTCTAATTAATATGGCAGTACCACAATTTAAAGGAAAAGATGGTAAGAGTTGTATCTCAAATGGAGAAGTTCCCTGATATATATAGCTCAATTTGGGATTGTTCAATTTCACCATGATGCAAAAGCACACTAGAACTACACATCAAATACTGATCTTTTCCTGGGGTAGTGATAGCCAGAGACCATATTCTTTCATGATGACTGGCAATCTTGGCTCCCTGCCCACCATGTGATCACAGGGTAAATCGTTGGCTGACACTCTACAGTGTGCTACGATGTTCAGTAGGCTAGGCATGGAAAGGCACCTGACTTAAGATAGTGCTAATCTACAATGAATTTAGTGGGTCAGATCCCTGTCATAAGTCTCGAAAAATCTTGTCTACCTTCTGTAAGTGAATAGGGCTCAGGTGAGAAAGCAAATAGATAAATCTACCATAGAAACTACATTTCATCCAAGGAATTAGAATATTCTATCACATCTGAATATATACATCTTCAGACTACATATATGTATCCATATATGCACACTCTATATTCACGTACTCATTCTAACTTCACTGAATTATGATCTTTGCAAAGTAACTAAAGATCAATTAATAATACTTTAATACAAATGACAGTGCCTTCAGAAAATTAATGCCCTGATATTTTATATTACCCTGAAATTTAGTTTTTCTAATTGTGGACAATAAATTCTATTCAATTCTCAATTTTAAACAAAAGAAAATTTGACTTCAGTCTTATATTGAAGATCTTTTTTTTCTTAGTACTGGGAGTCAAACACAGGAGCTTGTGTTTGCCAGGCAGGCGCTGTGCTGTGCTGATGAACTGCATCCCATACCCTAAAATCATTTTGCAAAAGATCAAAACATACAAACAAAACACAAGAGAGAAAGAGGGAGGAATGGTTTGAATCATAAAGAGTAGAACCTTACTAGATTTAACCATCTGTATACTGTTTGTAGAGAACAGACATCTCCACTCACTGTCCAACAATGTGGTTTCTGTCTAACCTTAAAAATATGTGATATGCTGATGGCTCTCGCTACTAGTCTTCTAGTATTATGGCCTCTCAGAACTAAGATAAATTTACTAGGAAAGGTAACCAAACATTATTCAATCTATTGAAATGGATTTTTCTATATTTCCTTGGAACAACAAGGAACTCCGTTCCCAGCTATATGCTTTCTTAGTTTGATTTGTTGTTTTACTCCGGTTTATTGTTGTTATCAAAAGCTTGAGAAGAAGATAAGCCAGAAGCTAGGTGAAAATATCTGCAGAACACATAACTGATAAAAAGGGCCATTATCCAAAATACACAATGAATTGTTAACTGAACAAAAGAAAAACTCAATTTTAAAATCCTAACACCAAATACAATGTTCACCAAAGAAGACACGGAGGGCAATAAGTACATGAAAAATGCCCCCACTATGAAATTACCAATTAAAACAACAAGATGCCACTACAAACCTACTACAATAGCTAAAACCCAAACACAACCAATATCAAATGCCAGTGAAGTGTGGACCAACACAGATTACATCATTGCTGGTAGGAATACAAAACGGTAGTCTCTTCTCCGGGTAGTGTCTGGCAGTTTCTTATAAAACTGCAAACACTTTTCTTGTACTCCCTGACAGTCATCCAAATGAGCTGAAAACTTATGTCCACAGAAAACTTCCATACAGATATTTATAGATGCTTTATTCATAAAAATCTAAATTTAAAGCAACCAAAATGTCCTAGATGAACTGTGGTAGCATCTAGTCAATGGCATATTATTCTGTGCTGAAAAGAAATGATCTAAGACACAGTGAAAATGTAAATGCAACATAGAAGAGAGAAAATAGAAAGCAAAGACATTCAAGTACTTCCCGAAATTACCTACTACATTTTACTATATAAGCTCATTTGTTCCATTTATACTACTAGTTTATCTTAGCGTGATGAAATCAAAGTATTGTTATTATTTTGTGTGTGCGTGAGAATCTTTTGGGTCTATGTCTTGTATTTTACTTGAAGGATAATAAGCCACTCATTAACTATGGTTATTCTCTTATTATTTTGTTAGGATATTGTTTTTACTCATTTAAACATGCATATTGCCAAGCCAAAGCACCCACCCTGGAAAGGCATACAATTCTAACCATTTCACAGTTGACCAGCAGCAGAATTAAGGAGCCAGTACAATGATGGGTAGTTATCAAAGAAGAAAAAGGAGGAAGAGGAGAATGAAGAGGTGAAGCAGAGTTTTTAGGGCAGTGAAACCAGTGATGGAACGGTGGGCACACATCATTACGCATTGGGTAAAACACACAGAATGCACAACACCGAGCGTGAACCCCAGTGCGCACTACAGGCTCTGTGGGGGCAGGACCTGACGCTGGAGGTTCACCAGACTGAAATGAAGCACTGAGGAGGAAGACACTGGTAAGGAGGGGCACGTACTTATGTGGCAATAGTCCCTCTTTGCTGTGAACCTAACACAGCCTAAAAACTAGCACTGATTCAAGTAAAAAAGGTTCAGGAGCCATTATTAACAAAAACCCTGGCCATATAATCATTCTGATTACTAGAAATACTTCAAATTTTTGAACCCTTAAAAAGAAAGATAACATCTGAATTAGTCTTTATTTCCCAGTATGCAGGATAAATTGTACGTATGGCCTAGCTTCCATCTATATTAAAGTGCATAATTTGAGGTTGCAGGACATGTAATATCAAGTCGAAATCAACATCAGTAGGTAAAAATTGAACGCAGTTTAATTTACAGGCTGAGGTACGGGTAATATCTGTCTACTTCCTAATTAGGTAACTTTGGGGATTTGGATCTGGTAAAACGAGGTATTAACGCATGAACATTTACCTTTGTGTCATAATTTTGAAGGCATCTGGGAGGTAGCAGTCTGTATTCTCCATCTGAAATGGGTCAGCATCACAAATCTTGTCATCTGTCCGCCCATAGTTAGCGCTTTCAATCATGATGACGTCACTGCCCGGACACCGCAGATCAATAGAATAACCTTCACAGGATAATTCTCGTCTGACTAACCCAAACGGCAACGCTGCTCTGCTGAAACCTTAAAGAAGAAAGAACTAAATTTTAACGCATTCATAACAAGTTGTTTTAGTGATGCTTTGTTACTACGGCACATGTTTATAAGCAAAGTGTCACATGTATGCATATTTATTCTCACCTGTATCAGAAATGTATTATTCTTTCTATGTATCTTTTGTTTAGGTGATTTGAAATTATACTATCAAAACATTTTCTATATAATTTAGCATAAGCACAAATCAAATGGTTCCTTTGAAGTATGTCTAAAGAAAACCGACAAAGTTAATCAATTTCATAAGTAGTGACAAGTTTTTCTACAAATATTGGATGTAACTCCTCATCAAGAACAACTTTTACTGCCGAAGTGAAATAAAAGCTCCGCTATGCACCACACACTACGCTATCCTACTTTGTCACTGAACGTACATCTTCACTGCTGACACACACACCATTAGTCTAAAATACTCTTTACATTTTCTCCCAAATAAAATACTTATGATAGTGAGTACTTAGGTCACAATAACTTTTTCAACGGGTAGACACTAAAACTGGTATTGCTGAAAGGATTTAGCAGTTAGACATTTGAAGACAGTATTACTACATTCCAATGCCACTCAATTCTGTCCAACAAGTTAAAAGACCTAAAAGGAGCAAAATTTTTCTAGGCTGTGTGATCTACAACATGGACATGAAACATCTGTGACATTACCTTTAATACCTGCACAGTTCCAAAAGCAAACAATATGCATAAAGGTGTAAACACTGCATGAATGTACATATCGGACATCAGACTGTACACAGCCACTGTGTATAATGTGATTTACAAAAGATTCTTGAATGGAATGACAGAGTAGAATGTGAAGCTTTTTTTTTTATTTAAAAAAAATAAAAGTACAAAAACATTGACAAACAGACACCAAGTAGCATAAAAACTAGTACAATCACAACTAATCTATAGACAAGGTGATATGATCTCAACAGTGGTCATTGCTTTATCCACTGATATCTTCGAAGTGTAAATACATAAACCCATATACAGACATGCAAATTTAGTCAGACAATCAATTCTCTCAACAATAGAAAAAACACAAAAACCAAAAATCCAAAGACAAAAAACAAAACAGGCAAACATCAACAACAGCAACAACAACAACAATAACAAAAAAAAACACCAATAGTTGCTGCTTTACATATTTATATCTTCGAAGTGTGTGTTCAGGACAACACATACAGACATACAAGATTGATCAAATAACCCGTCATCGATTATTGCTTAGCATTAAGTGATATAATACAATAGTAGAACCATGTTAGCCCTCCTGCATATATACATATTCATATATACATACATACATTTTTGTCTTTTTCTTTTCTACTTTCCTTCATCCCATCTGTTCTTTGTTTTAGAACAGATTTCCTTC